>JAUMHM010000031.1:66720106-66734562 GCA_032362435.1 Melikaiella ostensackeni
GGGGGGTGTCAAGAAGTGGCAAGAAATTGTCCAGGTGATTTTTATTTTTAGACAAAATCATGAAACTTCATAATTATTGATTTAAAATCGTCATTTTTCATACGTTGTAGTTTTCTAAACCGAACTATTACAAAATCTATAATTTTCTACGATCATCTGTAAAAACGGCGTTTCATAGAACGTTGTAGTTTGTCTTAAAAATGTTTTCTACCAGGCTTTGCATCAATGAATAATTGTACAAGAAATTGTTAGTAAATTATGTAGTTTGAGACGAGTGTCATGTGTTGAAGTTGAATAGAATTGACTAGATTTTTTCAAAAGTAGACCTGGTAAATCTGGAAAAGTCATGGAATTTTTAAACCGAACTTCGGTAGCAACCCTGTGAAAATTATTCGTAAAAGAATACTTTTTAAATTAGTGACTGGAACTAATTCAAAAAATGTGGCACTGCTTCACATTCAAATTTGTAATTCTCACCTTTTGGTATAAGAATTTAATATTCTCCAATCCCATTTATTTGTATTTATTTGAAAAAACAGGGCGTACAGAGACCGAGAGCGAGGTGGTGACAGACGAGGTGGAGGAGGACGAGGAGGTGGTGGCGGTAGATTTGGCAGTCGTGACGGGGGTGGAGGCGGAGCTGGCGGGGGAAGATTCGGAGGTGGTGGTGGTGTTGGTGGAGCTGGCGGAGGAAGATTCGGTGGAGGTGGCATGGGAAATCGAGACAGAGGTTTTGCCAACAAGAACAGCCAACCTGGTGAGAATCTTCGCAAGCCGCGATGGGATATGGGTTCCTTGGAGCCATTCAGTAAAGACTTCTACCGACCACATCCAAATGTCGTCGCTCGCAATTTGCACTCGGTTGAGGCCTACCGTTCTGACAAAGAGGTCACCGTCAAAGGCAACAACATTCCCAATCCAAACATCTACTTTGAAGAGGGCGGTTTCCCCGACTACGTTCTAAGTGAAATTCGTAGACAAGGATTCGGAGAACCAACCGCAATTCAAGCTCAAGGTTGGCCCATCGCCCTTTCCGGGCGAGACATGGTTGGAATTGCGCAAACAGGATCTGGAAAGACGTTAGCCTACATTCTTCCTGCGATTGTGCACATTAACAATCAGCCTCGTTTAAACAGAAACGACGGACCAATTGCACTCGTCTTGGCTCCAACGAGAGGTCAGTAATAAATTATTTTATAACAAAATAAAGGTCTGAGATAATGATTGAAATAATATCAGTTTTCAATTGTTTTATTTTATAGAACTTGCACAGCAGATTCAGCAAGTGGCGGCAGACTTCGGAACCTCGTCCCAGGTTAGAAACACATGTATATTCGGAGGTGCGCCGAAAGGTCCACAAGCTCGAGATTTAGAACGCGGTGTGGAAATTTGTATCGCAACACCGGGTCGTTTGATCGATTTCCTAGAACGAGGCACAACAAACCTCCGTCGCTGCACTTACCTGGTGCTTGACGAGGCTGACAGAATGCTCGACATGGGTTTCGAACCGCAAATTAGGAAGATAATAGAACAAATCAGACCTGACAGACAGACACTCATGTGGTCCGCGACATGGCCGAAGGAGGTGCGAAACCTCGCTGAAGAGTTTTTGACGGATTACATTCAGATCAATGTTGGCTCCCTACAGTTGGCGGCCAATCACAACATTCTGCAGATTGTTGACGTTTGCGAGGAATACGAAAAGGAGGGCAAACTTATGAAGTTGTTGGAGGAAATCTCCAATGAGCCAGAGAACAAGACGATTATCTTTGTCGAAACGAAGAGGAAAGTCGACGATATTACGAGAGCCATTAATAGGTATGGATGGCAGGCGATTGGTATTCATGGAGACAAGAGTCAACAGGAAAGAGACTACGTTTTAAATCGTAAGTTTTCTTTTTTGATTTAAGTAACAGGGCTGCCACTCAGAGAACGCAAAGGTTCACTATTGATTTCAGGTGTACGTCTATTTTTGAGTTTTCTTGAATTCTTTCGAATTAACCCTAATTTCTTTGAAATTCCTTGAAATCTAAATTCAATGGATCTTTTTTGGTTTTTCAATTATTTTAATTCACCCGAAAAATTTCGTAATTCACCTTGAATTCTTGTGAATGTTGATAAATTTCCAATCATCTGAATTCAATTATTTTAAATTCACCGTGAATCTTCTTAATTCATCTTGAATTTGTATGAATTTCATCGAATTCTCTTGAATTCCTATGAATTCTAAATTCACTCTAATTTTAGTGGAATCATTGGAATATTTTTAATTTCAATTCTGATTAATTTATCCTGGATTCTTTTGAAATCTCTTGAATTTTTTTAATTTACCCGGAATTCTTTTAAATTCTTCTAAATTCACTCAATTCAATGGATTTTTTTGTTTATTTTTTTATTTACCTCTAAATTCACTTGAATTTTATTTAATTCATTGTTTTTTAAAATAATTTTTTACATTTCGTTTTTAATTCACCAAAATTCTGTTGAATTAGCCCTGAATTGTGTTCACTTCCATTTTATTCAGTTCTATAAATTTTTTAACAATTTTGTTTAATTGATTCAAATTCATATGAAATTCGTCAGTGCCTCTTGAATTCCCTTGAACTATTTTAAACTCACTCAAATTTTACGCAAATCAATGGCATTTTTGGATTTTTAAATGAAACTTTAATTGTTTTGAATTCTCTCTGATAACTTATAAATTCATTTTGAACTACTATGAGTTTTATAGAATTCCCTTGAATTCTTCTAAATTCACTTCAGTTTTACTGCAATTAATGGACTATTTCGGATTTTTAAAATATTTTACAATTCATTTGAATTTGAGGTTCACCCTGAATTCTGATTAATTTATCTTAAATTCTTTGGAATTCTCTTGAATTTCTTTAATTTCTCTTGAATTTCTTTAATTTACCTGGAATTCTTTTGAATTCTTCTAAATTCTCTTAATTCAATTGATTTTTTGTTTACTTTTTTTTTAATTCACCTTGAATTCTTAGGCATTTTATCAATTCCTTTTGAATTGCCTTGAATTTGTCTTAACTTCACTACAAACTTGATGAATTCAATTAATTTTGCTTCCTCATAGAGGAAGCTTTGTAGTCGTAACAATTTCAAATATTTTTAAAATGATTGAATTAATCGTTTCTCAATTGATAAATGTCTAATCCAACGTTCCAGTGAATTGTGTATGTGTCGCCCTTTTTTTGTTAACACCATAACTTGAAAAAAATTGCAGATAAATTGATGAAAATTGGAGGTCTTATTTTCAACACCAATATCTCAAAACTGATGCAAGGATTTTTCAAAACATCGAGTTTTACATTTTTTATGCACTTTATAATATTTTGAAGATGGGTTTTTATAGTCAAACTATTTCCATTAACATAATTCAAAGTTGACGTAAGAATATGAAAGATTCTTCGGCTCGAGACGAATCGATTGACCTACAATAATAATACATTTTATTGAAAATTAAGGTATTTATGGTCATTTTTAATATTTAAAAAGTCTGTTTTATAGTAAAACTTTTTTCTTTAACATGATTCAAAGTTGATTTAAGAATAAAAAACTGCTTCGTTCGTTATGAATCGATTGATCTATAATGTGATTACATTTTATTGAAGAGTATGGAAGTTATGGTCAATTATAATATTAAAAAAAAATTTACAGTAAACATTTTTTCATTAACCTAATTCAAAGTTGATGCAAATATAGGAAAGACTTCTTGAGTCAAAACGAATTGATTGATCTATTTGCATTTTTGCATTTCTATAGTGGGCACCCCCCAGTATTTTAAAACATTTTCATTATTAATTTCAAATGATCGTTCATGCTTCCTCCATGAGGAAGAAAATGAATATGCTATTCAATCATAATGATGAAGTAAAGTGCTCCTCAAATGAGCATCATACACTTATAAAAACAAAAAAGTGAAAACACCCGAGATCGAATTCACAGCTAGTTTTTAATATTTTTGAATTCTTTTCGATTCACTTGAATTTTTTAAAAATTTACCTAGAAATTTTTATGAATTTCATCAAATTCTTCTCATTTCCCTTGAGTTCTTCTAAATTTACTCGAAGTTTTAATTCATTCATTGTTTTTTTTTCAATTCACTTAAATTTTGTTGATTCGCCCAGTATTCTGTTCCCTCCAATTTTACTCAGTTCAATGGAAATGTTTTAATTTTTAACATTTTGTTCAATTCACTCAGATTCTTATGAATTTCATCAAAGCCTCTTGAACTCCCTTGAATTCTTCTAAATTCACTCCAATTGTACAGAAATCAATGGATTTTTTTTTGTTGATTTTTAAAACTTTTACAATTCATTTGAATCTAACATGAATTGTTTTGAACTCGCTCTGAATTCTTATAAATTTATCTTGAATTCGTTTAAATTGATCTGGAATTCTTACAAATTCCATCGAATTCTTTGGAATTCAAAAGAACATTAGACACAATAATAATGCTCATTAGTCCATTTTAGTGGCTTTTTGGATTAAAAAATTATCCTTTTCACGGTTTAAATAGTCACTTTTCACCTTTTTTCAAGTAAATTAGGCTGACGCAGCCCTGATGTAAACAGGATGTTCAAGTTTTAATGAAAATTTATTTTCAGAATTCCGAAGTAGCAGATCCGCTATTTTAGTAGCGACTGATGTTGCGGCTCGTGGTTTAGGTGAGAGCTCAGGTTTAAAGTAATTCGTATGATGTAAGGGTCAGGCTGCGATGGTTATTAACTTATTTACTTACTCGCGAAATTCATTCAAATAGTTGAAATGTGGCAACGGATGACGGCATGTGCCAGACTGATTGACACTAGTGTTCCAACAGCGTGAATTCAATTCAGCGATAGGATCAAATAAGGAGTAAATATTTTCTCTCTTGTTTAGCAGATTGATTGGAGATGTCGAGCTTATCCTAGAGGAACGAATTGTGTCTGTGATTTGTCTTTCTAGTTACGTTAAGCTAACGTAGCATAGGTGGATTCCAGATAACTTTTCAGTCTATACCAATGACAATTTTTGCAATCTAAATGCAGTGATAATGAATTAGTTTCGTGGTGAGGGAACGTTGTAATCTGAGATGGAAAAGTAATCTGGAATATTTCAGCCAGCATAGAGTTAGTAAGTTAAGTAGAGGTAAGATTATTGTAAGAGAGGTAATTTTGTTAACTAATGATTTGATCAAGCAGTCTGGTAGTAACGTGCTGTTCTATGTGTTTTCAGAGGCACATGCGACGGAGTTTTATCATTGATAACAACTCTGAAGAGCTTGCTCTGGAATAAATAAATAAAATGGGGCGTGACTGCTGGTCTCCGCCCCCACGCAACAAGCTAACTTACTAGCGCTGTGCCTCGGCCTGCCGTGCCACTCAAAATAATATACACTCTCACTCTGAACCTGCGACGGTCCAAAGTATGGAAGTAATATCGTTAGGGTACCTAATGAGATGGCCGCAACCTGGAATTACTAAAACCTTTAGCTCGGGTAGTTAATCCGAGGCATCAAGCTTCTTCCTGCAATGCTCATCAGCAAATTGTATTGATTCTAAAGCCAAAAGCCTCTTATGATTATCTCTGATGATGAATTAAATAAGATGATGTTCTCTTATGAAATTGAGATTGCAAAAACAGTGTCTTGATGCCGAGTGTTTGACAGATGTATACAGGCTGTATTGGTATGGTAACCAGTGCTCCAACCTCAGGAAAGCAAGGAACAGATTTTCAAAGATCAGCACAGATCCATACTTTGGTGCGGGAGAGAAGGGTGTTTGAGTCGCTAAGACTAAATCTGGAGCTCGCTTACTGTTGAGCGAGACTCCTTCACAACCATCTGAGCTCTGATTCCTCTACATTTTCAAAAATGTATTTACATTTCCAGTCTATCACTGAATCAGGTAATTAAAAAATACACTTGCTCTTTGTGGTCAACTTATCATGAGGAAAGTGTTAATGCAAATGGGAATTGATGCAAATACGAAAAGTGAACTTGAAAGGGAAAGCAATATTGTTTAATTATTGTTGAGAGACGTTTTGCAGTAGATACTCCTGTTTGCATGACACTTGAGGGGGTTCACCTGTGTAATGACCGATTTTCGAGCGGTTTTTCGAGAATTACTTGTGAGAGAACTACTAAAGATTTTTTAATGATGCTTACAATATTTTATTTGTTAATGGTTCAATATTCTACAAACAAAATTTTTCAATAGCGTAATCAAATTAATGTTTCTCTGATAGGGGCTGAAACTGGACCTCCTCAAAATGATAGTGCTAAACGGTGTGCAAGATACAGCACGCATCGGTCGTCTGAAACGAAAATACCTTGTTATTCGTAATCCAGTTGCCGAGGTACTGACGTGGGGGTTTCGCAAATTTTTGAAAATTACCAAAATAGTCGACTTCAAAAAAAAATGTTTTCGTGTTTTACGTTTTTTTCCGACATTATGAGGTGTAAAAAATGAACGAAACAAAATCCCAAAAATCCGCTATGTCAGTACCTTGGGTATTGTATAGAAACTGCTCACAAAAAATTTCAACTCGATTCATTGAATACATTTTGCGCAATCCTGAACACCAACTTGAAAAACGGCGCGCGGCAAAACCGGGCGTGGGCGTCTTTGAGGAACTGTAGCTCACAAAGTAAGCTGGTTCTATACAAATCCTTCTACATCATTTTTTTACATGTTTTAGATTAGAAATATGTAACAACAAAAAATCGTTTTTTTTTGAAAATGTTACACAGGTGTGCCCCCTGAGATAAATTTAACAGTGAACACCTCCGCTTACTTGATATTTGCTTTGTAAATTTTAAGTTGATTGATCCACAAAGAAACAAGTAGTGTGTGTTCTTCGCGTGACTCAAGTTTTTGTACAGATGTTGAGGACGTCAAATTTGTTATAAACCTGGACTACCCGTCCAACTCGGAAGACTATGTTCACCGCATTGGGAGAACTGGTCGCTCACAGCGAACTGGCACAGCGTATGCTTTTTTTACGCCTGGAAACGCACACAAGGCAAACGACCTGATTCAGGTTCTTGAAGAAGCAAAGCAGGTGGTTAATCCTAAATTATACGACTTGTCGAGAAACCCAGGAATGTACAAACGTGAGTATATTTAAGAAAACAACATAAAAACAAACAGTAAAAACTTGAAAGTCTTCAAATTAAAAAGTGGGTATATTTCATAAATCAAATTTAATGTAGGTGGGCGATTTGGTGGAGGAAGAAGTGGTGGCGGAGGTGGCCGTGGAGGCGGTCGAGGAGGTGGACGTGGAGGAGGCGGCCGAGGAGGAGGTCGTGATAATGACAGAGGTGGTCGATTTGATCGTGGCGGAGGCGGAGGTGATCGAGGAAACAAATGGGGAGGAAACTCCAGTGGTACGTATATTCAAGTTTTAAAATCAAGAACTACAATCTGTATTGCAGGTCTCACAGACTGGTCCGTACATCCCCTATTGTCTCCTATATTCAGCTGTTGTTCCTACACTCCCCTTTTTTCAAGATTTAGTCCCTATAGTACCCTATTTTGTCGAAAGCCTAATTTGTTTAATAAAATCGAGGCATCTAAACGTTGCATTTTTCTGGTAAAAAGGACACAAAATGAGTGCAAGATTCGAAATAAATACAAAAATCATGTGTAAAATCACAAAATCGCAATAATCAGCATAATTGGATAATTTCTCATTGAAAGCATTCAGAATTTAATAATTTCAAATTCAAGTTTTCAAAATTGGACAATTTCAAATAGAAAGCTTTTGAATTTGAGTGATTTCGAATGGTGAATTCAAAAACTGTAACTATATAAAATTGTTTTGGTTTTAAATTTAAGTCGTTTTTAATTGTACAATTTCAAAGTGAAAGCCTTAATGCTTAAACAATTTTTAATTAACATATCGAAAAACGATTTCAAATTTAAATCGTTCAAAATGGTACCACTTCAAATTGAGCCGTAATGTTTTTGAAATTCTGAAGCGTGAAGCGGCCAAAACTTAATAATTTGAATTTGAAAGCGGTTGAAGTTGAACAATTTTAAATAGGAAATGTTAAGAATTAAATAATTGAAGCGTGCTCTACAACAATGCATTGTGCTCCACTTCTCATAAGATTAATCAATCTCATATGTGAATGTAGGTACAAAATGATCCTTATTGCAAGTGGCGTATAATGCACTGTTGTAGAGCACGCTTCAATTTTAGATTGAAATATTCGACTGGGTATTCAACCTTAATAAGCAAGTTTTAATTGAAGACATTCAAACTTTAGCAATTTCAAATTGAGACTCAAAATTGAAATTCCTCAGAAAATGGACATAGAATTAGTGTAGGTTTCGAAATAAATGCAAAAGTCACGTATGAAATCACCGGAATAAATATATTGATGAATGGCTTGATTTGGCGCGTTAGCACAATGTGTATGAAAAAGTGCTTATTTTCATAATTGTTATATATTTTTTTTGTATATGTTTTTATATTTTCGTAGATCCCAATTTTTTACAATGTTTTTGTAGGTCCTAATATCTCCAAATTTTTACAGATTTTTATATACTGATTTGTACGAGATAATTTCATGTTTGGCAGATCACTATTTTTAACAAAGAATTTGAAAACCTCTTTAATAATTAACAGAGAATTTTTCCGTTACTTGTGTAAAAAATGTATGTCTAAAAAATGTGTTGAATACCTCAGAACTTTTTACATATAGAAATACTGTGGAAAGAAAATTTAAGAAAAGCTGAAAGAAAAACTTTCATTTCTATTTTTCATTCTTTCAGCTTTAAACATTTTTCTAATATATTTTCATCAGTAGGCAATCTTGAGCTGTTTAAAAGATTTTTCAAAGCTAGCTAAAAAAATTATTTTCAAAGGAGAGAAATGACTACTTATATACTTATGAAAAATATACTGCCTTTAATAATTTCTTTATCATACCCAATTTAAACAAAGCGTGATAAGCCTTTGAGCGTGAAAAAAGTACACTACGAGAGTGATAAAGAAACCCTTTGTACCCTATTTTTTGTCCCATAGGAACTGTGAGGCCTGATATAGTTATTTTTCAAAAGTGTATCTTGTAATTTTAAATTACTTATGCACTTGAAAATATTTAATCTAATTTTTTCCAGGTGGAATTGGATATGGAAACAAATCCTTTTCCCAAAATAGCTACGGTGGAAGTGGTGGAAATAGTACTGGATACGGACAAAACAATTACAGACAACCAAATGGCTATTAATGTATTCAGTGAATGAAAGTCGAAAGATAACACCGGGACTGAAATATGCTAACTTTCACATTCAGTTTTATGCAATATTATTGCAATTTTTCGTTATTATATCTACTCCTTGTACGTTTCAAAAGCGAGGGCCTCATTCAATTTTAGTACAACACTCGAACTTATAAGCAAAAGTATCTAGTTTCTAGTTTCTAATTTCGAAAAAAAAGAGAAAGGCAGTCGTAAACAAAAAGAGAATAATAAATGGATGAAAATAAATTCTTCGCTAGTTTCTTTACCCTGTAAGTTATGTTTCTTGAAGTGGTACTGACTCATTAACTGAAGACTTATCGTCGGCGGTAAAACGTACAAAATTAGCTTGGAAATATTCGTATGTTTTGAGGTTTTCAAAAGTAGGTTGTCTTTTATGTTATTTACTATTTAAAATATATATGGTTTTTATACAATTTTAATGCGATGTTTTTCAGAAGCAAACATTCACTGATATTAGAAACTGTATGAAAATTTCTTGGTGAATTTCTTTTTATCTGTCGAGTGATGATAGTTAGTTATTTACAGTGCATTGATAAGGATAAAAGAGGACTGCGTGAACGTTAATCAGAAGAGTTGAACTTTTCGCTCATTGGAGGAGTACTTTTATCAAAAATCAACCGATGTGGTCCGAGTCGAGAGGCGCGTCTGAAGTCTGATTACTGGCCTCAATGTAGTATCAAATCTGAAGTGGATTTTCTAATGCTGTATTAAAATTTTATCGATTCATGAATCATGTTGTGTCTGGAAACAAGAGCGTGCAGGCAGGAAATTTCTATGAAAGATTCTTTAATGTTTCGAGGTCTCATCGAGTTATTGAAAATTTCCACCAGAGAAATCGGGATTGAAAATCTAGAGAAATCAGAGTGACCGCAAAGTTAGCCTATTTTTTGGACCTCTCTAGCGACCTGGGGAAAAATATAAAAATATGTTATAGGTATCAAATTACTCGTCATTGAAAACCAAAGTGAGCATCGCTTTTCGTTTTTTGAAAATTTCAAAAAATTACCCCTATTTAGGGGTTGAGAAGACCCCAAAAAATTGAAAAATAGAAAATACCACTAATTATAAAATCATTTTTCATTGTATTTTTGCTATAAAATAAACCTTAAAAAAGTAAAATCACGTATTTTTATTTTATAGAAAAATACAATGAAAAATGATTTTATAATTAGTGGTATTTTCTATTTTTTAATTTTTTTGGGATCTTCTCAATCCCTAAATAGGGGTAATTTTTAAAAAATTTTTAAAAACGAAAAGCGATGCTCACTTTGGTTTTCAATGATAAGTAATTTGATACCTGTAACATATTTTTATATTTTTTCCCCAGGTCGCTAGCGAGGTCCAAAAATAGGCTAAAACAGCCTATTTTGCGTTCACTCTTTATATTATTTTTGTTTCAACCACACTTTAAATTTGAAAACTCATAAATATTATAGATCTAAAATACCTATCACTATTACTATTTGTACTCTTGAAGTCTGTTGAAAATTTGAAAAATTTATTTTTGAACAGATACAAAATTACAATTTTTGAAAGACAACCTTTTGTTTCTAGAGCTATATGTTTAAACTTTGGTTTAAAGATACTCTATGTGCTGAGTTAAGTTCGAAATTCCTTAATCTCAAACTTGATTTTTAAAATTGACCAAAAAAAATCCCTCTGATTTTTGCAACAAATTTGTGTTTTTTCTTACGCTTTAGTCAAAGGTCGTAATTTTCGTTAAATTTTAATTCACAAAAGTTCATTCTATGTAAAGAACTTTTCAAGAAATAGAATGAGCCCTTGTAAATTAAAATTTAATGAAAATTACGACTTTTGCCTGAAGCGGAAGAAAAAACACAATTATTTAAATAAACAATTATGACCTCAAGTATTTTTTGTTATTTACGCTTAGGTTTCTCTTCCAAAATTTGTTGCAATCAATGAACCTTTTTTGTCAATTTCAGGGATTACAGTCTGACACCCTTTTCACCCCTTAAATTTGAAAAGTCCCCTGAAACACATAAAATCGAGAATTTTGACCCAAATTTCGCCTTTTTTACAAAGTTTCGATTCATTTTTCAAGAATCATAAACAGAAATTCAAGACATTAGAAAACAAGACGCTTTAAAAGAGATTGTTTTGAAAAATACTAATTTCAAATATTTCTTAACCAATTTGTTTGCTAATTTTGTTTAAAACGGGGCCTAAAATGTTTCAAATTTCGAATTACACACCTTTTGTATGCTGGACTCCCCGCCCCCCCCTAACTTACAAGAAGCAAAAAAAAATCTCAACTGTATCAATAACAGGCTGCACAGGCCAGAAAGGTTCCAAAAACAGGGGGAAATAAGGAGATATTTATACCGAAAGAGAACTTTCAACAAAAACATGAATTTTTAACCAAATAGTTAAATATTCAACTGAAAATGGAACTGTCAAAATTTTCTGTTAAAAAAATTAATTTTCAACCAAAAAAAAAACTAGTTTTTCAATAAACAAGTTAAATTTTCAACCAAAGAGATGAATCTTCACCCAAAAAGATGAATTTTTGATAAAGTATTTGAATTTTCAACCACGTAAGTGAATTTTCATTCAAAAAATACGAATTTTCAATGAAAAATGTAATGATTGATGTTTCAAACAGAAAATATTTTAATTTTAAATAAGGAGCGGTTGAACTCAACCAAAAAAAGACGAATTTTTCAATAAAAAAGTTAAATTTTCAACCAAAGAGATAAATGTTCAACAAAAAAAAATGAATTTGTAATAAAGTAGTTCAACTTTTCACCAAGTAGTTAAATTTTCAACAAAACCGTTGAATCCTTAACCAAAACAGATGAATTTCCAACCAAAAAGGAAGACTTCAACAAAATTCTTGAAATTTCAACAATATAATTAATTTTCAAACCAAATAAATAAATTTGTAACCAAAAAAGATGAATACTCAACCAAACAGTTGCACTTTTAACCAATAAAGATGAAGATTTTTTAGTCAAGAAAGAAAAAAAATGTCAACCAAATTGCTGAATTTTCAAATCAAAAAGACAAATTTTCAACAAATAATTGAACGTTCAACCTAAAAATATGAATTTTCAACAAAAAAGATCATTTTCAACCAAATAATAAAATTTGTAATAAAAAAATGAATTTTCAACCAAAAATGGCTGGTATTTCATATTGGGTTCTATTAATTCAGTTTGTATTTAAGGAATAGCGAGAAAGAGGGGAATAGGGAAATCGAAAATAATATGCAAAAAAGTAGAGAATTAGAACCCTCTAATAAAGTATAATTAATTTGAAGCTGATTTATGATTTATAATTTTGAAGCTGATTATGATTTATGACTAGGTTTTACATGTAGCAAACTGCTTATTTGAAAAAATGGTTATCTTTATGATATTGTTACTTTCGTAAATAATAATTAAAAATTTTTTACATTGTAATCTTTTTTTAGCTAAGATTTAAAAATGTTTTGAACATCTGAGAGGTTTCAACTGATGATACTACATTTAAAAAAATTTTAAAGTCCAAGGAAACGAAAACAGAGAAAGTAGGTTTTTCAAATAGTTATTTTTGTCTTTTTCAAATTATTTCTTTCTAGCTTACATGCTTAGAAAAATACATTCAAACAAATTCAAACATGAGCATTTTTCAATTCATTTGTTTATCTATTTTTCAATTTTTGTTCTTTTCGAATTTTTTTCTAATGCATTTTTATCTGTAAAAAATGTTGCAGTCTTCAACAGATTTGTCAAAGCTAGCTTAAAAAAAAATCTTATTACATAAAAATGATGAAACCCATAATATAAAAAGTTTTTAATAATCAGTAATGTCCCCGTTTTTATATAAAACTGAAACGCTATGATCCCTGAAATTAAAAAAAAAAAAAACAAGTTAAGGATTAACCCTCCGTGGGAAAGGTGGGTCTTTTAGGGCACAGTGCCTTTTTCTATTTCAAATATTTCAAAAGTGGAGAGAAGGCAGGTCATAGATCCCCACCCTAAAAAATTGTGAAGGTCCAAGGTTTCAGCTGCCTAAAGGGCGTCAGTGTCTGTTAGTTTGTGTGCTGAACAAATCGACTGTGTGCCCTGAAAGACCCACCTTGCCCACGGCGTCAGTATTTTGGTAAGTTTGAAAATCTCAGTTTATCGGGGTTTTTTGTTATTTTTCGTATATTTATGTGCACTCAATACAGAAATTTGATTATTAGACCCATATTTTGAAAAATGGCGGATGATGTGAGTGGCCGCTTGAGATATTTTCTGCGCGAGCGTCCGGCTCCAGCGTACGACAACCATTCAGAAAATGAAGAAGATGCAGAAGAAGTCGACGAAACTGTCGAAGATGAACAGGATGCAGAAGAGTCTTCCGATTCCAGTGGCACTCATGATGAGCCTTATGATACCGAGCCTACAACTGAGGGAGATAGCAGCAAATCAGGGCGTCCCCGTTCGTATACGTGCGCGGAAGAAATAATTTCAAATGGTCGAAAAATGCTCCGGAAACTCGAGGTAGGCGTTCAATATTAGTGCATTTACCGACTGGAAAAGAGGAAGCCAGAAGTGGCCAGAAGTGTAAAAACACCTCTCGAAGCGTGGTCGTTATTATTCAACGATGCAATGTTGGATATTATCGTCTTACATACAAATATAGAAATCGCGAATAAAGCTGAGGAACTGTCGCAACAACCGCATGACAAAGAAACTGAAATAGTAGAAATGATGGCATTTATAGGCCTACTATACTTCTGCGGGACAGATAAACATAACCATACTAATTTAGAAGACGTCTGAAACCCTCAGTTCGGAAATACGTTGTATAAAGCAGTAATGACTAAGCACAGATTCCACTTTTTGTTAAACTGTCTAAGATTTGACGATAAAAATATGCGCGCAGAACGAGCTAAAACTCACGCATTAGCACCTATAAAAGAATTATGGGATTCATTTATTTTCAATTGCAAGCGATTTTATTCACCTTCGACAAATGTAACAATAGATGAGCAACTTCTTGGGTTTCGCGGTCGCTTCAGACACCGTTTTTATATTCCAAATAAGCCTTATAAATACAGTATAAAAATTGTGATGGCTAATGACGTTCAAACGTCTTACATGTTCAATGCAGAACCGTACCAAAGATATTATATACATAGATGCGGTAAGTGTCGGCGGAGTGGGGGAAACCGGCATTAGTACGGAAAGATAAA
>JAUMHM010000031.1:66764842-66780356 GCA_032362435.1 Melikaiella ostensackeni
GAACCAATCTCACTTCTTTGTTTCCAAATTTGTGCATTGCCCTCCGCATCTTTTTGACAATCCCCGCAACAGTGGCTCGTGCTGAAAGATCATTTTCTGTTCTAAAACGAATTAAAGCATCGTGCGGTCCACAATGTGTCACGGCAGGCTGTCCAGTCTGGGTGTACTAGTTGTGGAAGCTCTACTTGCGAGAACAGCTAACACGGAAGCTATTATTGACGATTTTGCTTCAAAGAAGGCTAGGAAAACTAATATTTGAGAGCAAAGTAAATTCACTGTATGATACAATTAGCATGCAATGCATGATACATCCAGTTTTTTAATTTTTAATAATTCGTGAATATTATTCTGTCTATGTCCTAATTGGAAATTAGGGTTTGGCAATTAAAAATCTTTCATAAATCAGCTTCAGAAGAATGAGGAGGAGGGGCCGCGATAATATAGAGGCTCGGGGCCCGCAGAAGCTCTCGGCGGCCCTGAAGCATGGTAGTGGGGAGAAGAAAGTAGTGGGAGAAAGGAAATTGAAAATGGGCAGTTGGAGAAAGATAAATTAAGAGAATTCAGACAAAAAATGGAAAACGAGGATGTGGGGAGTATGGAAGAGGAAGGAGTAGACACGTTGCTAGAAAAAACTTATGAGAAGTGAATGATAATGAAAGGGAGGAGGTGAGACCAAAAGGTGATGGAGAGGGGGTAGGAGAGGTTGGTAGGACGACGAATGCAGGGAAAGTAAAGACAGAATGAAAGAGAATATAAGAAAATGAAGCGAAGGGAAAATAATGAAATGAAAACTCAACAGGAAAAAAAGAGATCTCGAGAGAATGTTGAGTGATAAAAGAGAGAGGGAGAAGGAAAGGTACATGGAAGATGTTGAGAAAGCGGTAAAGAAAGGGAGGGAATGGAAAATGATAAACAGGTAAAGAGGAGGAAGGAGGGGCAGAAATAAGGAAATCGGGATGGACGAGTGAACGGATTTCAAGATATTTTTAGGGGTCGTGAAAAAAAGGGTAAAGGGTGAAGGAAGAAAGGCGGTAGCGGGGGATGAGGACATCGGAAACAAGATTAGTAGGGAAAAGGTGAATGAATGAGGAGGTGGTGAAGGAGGTGAATGAAGAGGTGGCTGAATAGAAACAAGGCAACAGGTGAGGATGACTTAGAGAATGAAGCACTGAAATATGGGGGAGAAGGAGTAAAAGAAGAGATGTGGAGGATTTGCAATAAGGTTTGGAGAGGCAAACGGTGGCCGGAGGAATGGAAGACAGGGCTGGTATTGCCCCTGATTACGAAAGAATAGGGAAAAAGGCTAGAGGAATATAGAGGTATCGCACTCATGTCAGTACTGCCCTACAACGGAAAAACATAGTTATGCGACATTTTTTCGAAAAATGAGTTTTTTATATCAGTGGAATCATGAGAGTAAGCTGCGTCTGACTATTATGGTTAAAATTATAATTTTCAATTATTTATAATGAAAAATGAATGTTTACTATAAAATTCCGAATATCGAGCAAATTGACCAAATGCAATAGAAAAATATATGGAAAGTACTTTGCAGTGACTGAAATTTGTAAGAGAAGTTGAATACGTCACGAAATACAAGGGAAGAATATACGGAAAGCACTTTGCGGATCTTTTGTCTAGCAAAAGTGCTCGAGCACGCTTCTTGGTGCCAAATAAAAACTCCGCATGTGCTGTACGTAAAGTCTCAAGTTGTAAATGTGTCGAGTCGAGTAAGGATGGCCAAGCGAAGGAATCCGCAAGCGATATCGATTAAATTCGGCAAGCAGCTTCGCACGGCGTTTGCGGATTTCTCTTGTTGTATCGAGGGCCGACGCTCGATAATTTTACAGCGAAACACTCTGCAAGCGACTTTGCGTATTTCTTAGCTGGGATTTGATTTCAGAAAAATCCACAAGTACATTTTTCAATAGAAATTGTTTAAATAATCAATTTTTTCTTGCAAAATCAGAAAGAGCACATGCGTTTTACCAAAAAGGGCTACTTGCATTAATGAAAATGTGTTCCTATACCAAAGTTTTTAGCGCAAATGGTTTTTCTTGAATATCTCCGTTCTACTCAGAGAGCACCTACACAACTTTTTAGTTTGGACGGCAGCATTGAGCTGGTCTGATTATGAATGAGAGAGCAAAACAGAATGTCAAAAAGAGTGAAAGTGTATCTCCTAGAATATTATGGGTTAGAATGGAAGTGGGAATCAGAAGGCTATTTATTATAGCATGCTACGCTTCAGTTGATGGTGACAGTAGTGATGTCAAAGATACCGTCAGGGACCAGTTAAATGATATTATAGATGCTTGCGATCCTCGGGAAAGAATCATTCTACTCGGAGATATGAATAGCTGGGCTGGTGTGCAACACAAAGTTACACCGAACAAACTAAAAGTAATCTTTACCTTGATTTTGGAGTAAAGATTACCTGCAACAAAATTGGTCCCATGTGGGGAATCATTACTTTGACACATCGGTATTTTTCTGGTTTTACCCACGCGTATAAGTAACTTTTGGCAGCTCTTACATGATTTTATACTTATGGGAAAAATTCTTCACATCAAGTTGGTAGTTGAGTGTACACTTTAAATAATGAAGAATACAAATAATAATGTAGCCTCGGATAGGATTGACACTTCTGTTGACGGAAGGCACGCCCACAGAAAAGTTTCAGGCGATAAACGGAGACTGGGTGTTTGGAATTCTAGAGGTGTACATGATCTCAAGGAAAGGGAATTTCAGGATAAAACGCGCGCAAGAAAGCTAGATATTTTATGTGTACCGGAAATAAAGAAGAAGGGATGCGAGATCAGAGATTGAAAATGGACTCGAAATATGGTCAGGAGTGAATAATCAATCCCATGGTAGCCATTGAGCCGGTCTGATTATGAATGAGAGAACAAAACAGCATGTCAAAACGTATGAGTGTGTATCTCTTAAAATATTATGGGCTAGAACGGAAGTGGGATTCAGAAGGCTAATTATTATAGCATGCTACGCTCCAGTTAATGATGACAGTAGTACTTTAAAAAATACCTTTTGGAACTTGTTAAATGATACTATAGGTACTTGCGATCCTGGGGAAAGAATCATTCTACTCGGAGATATGCTAACTTTGCTTCAGCGATCAGAGCTAGTGGCTTACAAATTTCAAGACGATCGTGACGACGACTTTTATGAGAACAAAAGATAATTTGCTCCCTACCGACGGTAATATTTGTCTTTCACCCATACGAGTAGGTAAAAATACAAATTTGCCTGCAACAAGATTTACCCTCAGTTTGTTCTGTGAACGAAGTAAAAGGAATAGAGTGGTGAGATTCAGAATGGGTGAGGAGGAAGGAGCATTTAGGTATTAGATGAATGAAGAGGAGAATCTGTGTAGAGTATGTAGTTATGAGTATAGGAATCATGCTTGCATGTGTTAAGAGGTGTATAGGTGACGAAGGGGGAGGGGAGAGTATGGAAAAGAGAATAAAGTGGATTTTGAATAGGAATGGTCAAGGTGAGGAATGGATGAAAAAGTTGGAAGAGTTGAGAGAGCTAGGTCTAGGATGAAGAATAGTGTTTAAGACGACATATAAGAAATAGTTGGTAAGATAGTATATGAGGATTGCCTATAAGAAAACATGTAATGGTTCTGCATGACACTTAAACCCGTAAAAGGGAGAGAGTATGAACAAATAAAGAAGTACTTACGTCGATGAGATCAAATCTGGTAGATTCATCAACAGGTTTATCACCCAAGTAAAATTCCCGAATTTTCTTTGTTACATTTTTCATTATATGTTCAGGACCAGTGTCCTCATAAAGTAGACTCATAGGTGCGATTGACTCCCAATCGTCATTTAGATTTTTTATTAATTGACCATCGAATAATCCATAAATAGCTGTGTATTTTTAATAAAGGGGTGAAAATTTAATTATAAGTGTTTACTTTTGAGAAATCCAAAATAAAATTATAAAATAAACTCACTAGCAACTTTGATAGCACCCTCATGTGATGTAATTCCAGTCATCCATGATAAATCAGATATTCTTCCAGTTTTTAAAGAAATTGCTGGATCTTCTTTTAAAAATGCTCCCGGATGGTCAGGTTCTACGACTGGTCGAAATGGTATCATTGGACAATAGTCGTAAACCTAAAAAAGTAACAAATAAATTAAATAAATTAAATCCAAAGTTCAGGCCTCGGACTCATGACACTATTGACACTTTTTTTTAATGCAACTATTTTGAAAAAAATGACACTAATGCTACTATTTTCTTAAATTGCTCGCTTATGTAACTTCTTTTTTACTTTGCCTTGAATCATATTTTGAAACTTCTTCGCAGATTGGCTAAAATAACACATCCGTTATCTCAAAAATCGAGATTTCAAAGAATTTCAAGATTTTAAAGATTTCAAGAAATTTCAAAGTTTTCTAAATTTTTTAAGAAATTTTAAGAGATGTTACAAATTTCAAGATAATTCACGGGATTTCAAAGTATTTCAGGAGATTTGTATGGATATTACCAGACTCACGCGATTTTATAGGATTTACCCTAAAATGTTTCAAATCCTTTCAAATCTACTGAGATTTTTTTTTAATTCCAAGAAATTTCATGATTTTAAACATTTCAAGGGATTTTGAGAGGAGATCAAAGATATCAAAGGATTTCAAAGATTTCAAGGGATTTCTAGACATTTCAGAGAATATTACAAGGGATTAAAAAATTTCTAAGTAATTTCAAATGATTCTGTAAGTTTCCAGATGATTTAAAAGATTTAAAGGGATTAAAATATTTGGAGAGTTTTCGAGGGATTTCAGAAGATTTCAATAGAATTCAAAGGTAATAATAGATTTCAAGGATTTTCAAAGCTTTTATGGAATTTCGTTGGTTTTTTTTGGGATTACTAGGGATTTCACAAGATTTAAGAGATTTTATCAATTTTAAGGGATTATCAAAGGATTTTAAAGTGTCTAGGGTACTTTAAAAAATTTCAAGCTATTTCACGAGATTTTAACATTTTTAAGCACTTTTAAAGGATTCAAAGGGCTTTAAGAGAAATTATAATATTTCAAGGGATTTCTACGAATTTTAAGGGATTTCAAAGATTTAAAGGGATTTGAAAAGATTGACGAGTTTTCCATTAATCTCAGAGGATCTCAACAGATTTCAGAGCTTTTAGGGTATTTTAAAAATTTCGAAAGGATTTCACGTGATTTTCTGTGATATGCATATTGTGTACTAGATTACAAAAATACTTATCCCCTCAATGTAATAATTCAAAAATTGCCTGACACTATTTTCCTAATATTTTGCAACATTTATGCTATTTTTACACCATTTTGAAATTTGCAAATGAGTCCGAGGCCTAAAAGTTTAAACTTTACATAAAAAATTTAATTAAGGAAGTTAAATTTGATTAATTATCAGAAATTGAAACGGAACTAATTCAGCCTTGATTCTCGTATTTGAAAATTAGTATTAGGTTTCTCTCAAGTCCCAATTTTTTTGTCGTTTTCTCAAATCTTTTATTTAAAATAGAACTCATTTCAATAGCGAAAACAAGAAACGGTTTAAAAAGTAAATGAGTTCTAGTCTCTGCTCAACTGTAACGAGGTAAATATCATTATAAACACATTACGTGCCACGGAAACGGTGTAACTGAAAAATTTGAAATATATTGAAGTTATTCACGATATTATCGCTCTAATTGATTTTTCCTTCCATTACACATTCAGACTTTATGAATACTTGCAATCTGTATTGGATGCAGGACGTGAAAGATATTATGTAACTGATCCAGATTTCACACATTAATTCAACATTCTGTTTACCATTTCTCCACATTGCGTCAGATTTTATTTAAATTTTAACACGTGCCAGCACGATTTACTTTAGCTTGATTAAAATTCTTGTACCTTAACAAATATTTGCATAAAAGAATTTAGAAATCTGAATATTTTACGAATTTCAAAAAGCTCATTTCATTATTTTTGTTTTTGAAGTCTGACAAACAAATAAATTTCCCGCCATAAGAAAGAAATTTTCACTTCAAGGTCTACAAATAGATTTTTAAATTATTTTTTACCTGAAAGGCTCGATCAGTGGCGATAATATCAATATTATTTTTGGTTTTCAAACATTTTAGCAATTCTTTCGAGTCTTTCGTTGGACATTTCAAAAGTTGGCCTAATTTTTCAGCTTGTTTTTTGGCCAACCCTGGCTTTGACAATCCCCATGGACATAGGGCAGTCCCACTTTGTGAAATGCCTCGATGGAAAAGACCTAAAAATAAGTAATTTAGATATATTTTTTAATAAAGAGTAAATTAAAGAATTTTTTTAAATTTGTAGAGCGAATCCATTTCAAATCAGGCAGATCGGTACACTTCAAGTCGTAGAATCTCTTGGCGAAAAAATATGTTTTTTTTTTGTAAAGGAAATCAGGCGACACGTATTTTTCCGAATTAAAGAAAAATTATCTGCGAAGTTATGAATATTAGAACTTTGAAGCTTGTTTTTCAAAAAATTACAAATCCATTCTCTAAATCTCTATAATTTTTGACCTAATCATTTTTGTGACCACGAGTTTTTTTGTCGAAAAATTGAATTTTCGCATTTTTCCCATAAACAACGACAGATACGAAAAAATTTTAAGAAAAAACTTTTCTCATATTAAAATGTTCTACATAAAAGACCTTTTACTTTTTTATGATATCTACAGCATCTTTTGCGAGAAAAATTTGAAAAAATAATTTTCGATAAAAAATTCTCGCGGCCACAAAACTGGTTTGGTCCGCATAAAACTTATAAAAGCACAAGTTAAATTGAATGAAAAAAAATGAAAAGGTGGGATTTTTGTGTAAATACGCTTTTATTTTTTTTTAATTGATGGCATTTTGTTGATTAAAGATTTCTTTCCAGATTCTGGTTATTTTTACCGTCCTTTTTCGAAACCCGTTAAAAATTTAAAAAAGGTCAAAATTTAACAAAATGCCGTCCGTCGATTTTTTTGAAAACATAAAAAACCTATTTTCACAAAAACCAGAGCTTCTCATTTTTTTCCATTTTTTTTGTTAAATTTTTACTTATATAATAAAGACATCCTCTAAGTTTTATGCAGGACAAAATCATTTTTGTGACCACGAGTTTTTTTCGAAATATTGAATTTTCGCATTTTTCTCATAAACAATGACAGATACGAAAAAATGATAAAAAGAATTTTTCTCATGTGAAAACGTTCTACAAAAAAAGTCTCTTACTCTTTTATGATATCTGTAGCATCATTCGCAAGAAAAATTTGAAAAAAGAATTTTCGACAAAAAATGCTCGCGGCCACAAAAATGGTTCGGCCCGCATAAAACATATAAAAGGACAAATTCAAATAAAATCGCAAAAAAATGAAAAGGTGGGATTTTTGTGAAAATAGGCTTTTTATGTTTAAAAAAAATCGATGCCATTTTGTTAACTTTAAACCTTTTTTAAATTTTCCGATGCATTTCGAAAAAGGTCGTCAAAAACTATAAAATTAAAAAATTTCTGCGAAGTTATGAATACTTGAACTTTGAAGCTTCTTTTTAAAAAAAAATCCGTTCTCTAAATCTTTATAACTTTTGACCTAATCCAGATATTAAAATTTTCTTTTCAAATTCTGGTGGTTTTTACCATCCTTTTTCGAAACCCGTCAGAAAATTTAAAAAGGGTTCAAAATTAACAAAACGGCGCCCATCGATTTTTCAGAAAACTCAAAAATCCTGTTTTCACTAAAACCACAACTTTTTATTTTTCATCATTTTTTATTGTTAAATTTTTACTTCTATAAGAAAGACATTCCATGAGTTTTATGCAGAACAAATGATTTTTGTGACCACGAGTTTTTTTTCAAAAAAATTGAATTTTCGCATTTTTCTTACAAACAATGACAGATACGAAAAAATGATAAAAAGAAACATTTCTCATTTGGTAACGTTGTACAAAAGAGATCTCATACTCTTTTATGATACCTACAGAATCGTTAGCGAGAAAAATTTGAAAAAATAATTTTCGGAAAAAAAATTCTCGCGGCGACAAAAATGGTTTGGCCCACATAAAACTTAGAGAATTTCTTCTTATACAAGCACGAATTAAAAAAAAATTGCAAAAAATAGAATGGTGGAATTTTTGTAAGGAAGGCTTTTTATGTTTTTTAAAAAATCGATGGCATTTTGTCAATTTTGAATTTTGAAAATTTCTTAAATTTTCCGATGCATTTCGAAAAAGGTCGTCAAAAACTGTAAAATTAAAAAATTTCTGCGAACTTATGATTATTTGAACTTTGAAGTTTTTTTTTCAAAAAAGTACAAATCCATTCTCTAAATCTCTATAACTTTTGACCTAATCCAGATATTAAACTTTTCTTTCCAAATTCTGCTGGTTTTTACCATCCTTTTCAAAACCCGTCAGAAAATGTGAAAAAGGTTCAAAATTAACAAAATGGCAAACAAAATTTTTTTGAAAACATAAAAAACATATTTTCCCAAAAACCACACCCTTTTTTCATTTTTTTGTTAAATTTGAACTTCTATAAGAAAGGCATCCTTTGAGTTTTATGCGGGCCAAATCATTTTTGTGGCCACGAGTTTTTTTTTCGAAAAATTGAATTTTCAAATTTTGCCTATAAACAACGACAGACACAAAAAAACGATAAGAAAAAACTTTTTTCATTTACAAATGTTCTACAAAAAAGACCTCTCACTCTTTTATGATAACTAGAATCGTTTGCGAAAAAAATTTGAAAAAATAATTCTAAAAAACATCTTGCAGCCACAAAAATGGTTTAGCTCGCATGAAACTTACATTATGTCTTCCTTAAAGAAGCATGAATTTAAAAAAAGTATTTGATAAAATAAAAAAGTGTGGTTTTCTATTAAATTTGACTTTATTTTCACAGATGAATTTTGAAAGAAGGAAACATTGATTTTATGAAAAGCCCATTCTTTCATCTTATCCAATATTTAAAAAAAAAATGCGTGCTTGTATAAAGAAGAGATTCTGTAAGTCTTATGCGAGCCACAAAAATGATTTGGCCCACATGAAACTCACAGGATGTCTTCCTCATAAAAGTACAAATTTAAGAAAAAAATGACAAAAAATGAAAAGTCGGAGTTTTTGTGAAAGTAGGCTTTCTTACGTTTTTAAAAAAAATCAATATCATTTTGTTAATTTTGAACTATTTTCAGATTTTCCGACGCATTTTGGGAAAGTACAGTGAAAATCCTTAGAATATGGAAAGAAAATTGGAATATATGATTAAGGACAAAAATTATGAAAGTTTAAAGAAGAAGTCATGTTTTTTTGAAACATAGACGTTAAAATTCAAATACTTGTAACTTGAAAATTTTTTTGTTCCCAAATCGAAAAAATACGTGTTGCCTAATTTCCTCTGAAAAATAACCTATTTTGTTGCCATAAGAGATGCCACTACTTTTTGTGTGTTTATCTGTCTGATTTGGAATGGATAAACAGTGTATAATTTCTTAACTTTTTTTTTTAATGCTTATTCCTCAAATTTTAAGAGGAAAATTTTTTTATTAGCGAATTAAGAAATTTGAAAAGAAGATTTTATATTAAACGTACCTTTGGAGAGAGGACTTATCATGTGATAATGTGTGCTTACACCACCCGCACTTTCCCCAAATAAAGTTACTCTGTTAGGATCACCTCCAAATTCAGCAATATTTTCATGTACCCATCGAATCGATTGTGCTTGATCTTTCATTCCTTGATTGCCAGGAATTATTAAATCTTCTGTACTCAGAAAACCTAACGGACCCAGCCTTTTACAGAAATGAAATGTTCATATGCATTTTTACATTTTAACATATTTATTTTAAGAATAGAGACATTCTTATAATTTGAGATATTATCATTACAAAAATGAATATATTGGTCTTAATTTTAAAACTGAAATGAAATACCTGAAATTAACCGTAACTAGGATGACTTCATGATCAAGCAAAAATTTGGGACCATAAAAGTCCAAATTTCCAGCACCAGTCACCCAACCACCCCCGTGAAACCATATCATAACAGGGTATCTTTTATGGTTTTTGGAAACTAAATTTGAATATGATAATTGGGGTGTCTAAACATTAAGGTATAAACAATCTTCATCTCCAACAACCTCTTCTTGGTGAGTGTAAATATTTCGTTGAGTGCATATATTTGGATCTTTTTGGGCAGAAAATACTTTGGTCCAAGAAGCAGCTGGTTTTGGTGGCTAAAATAATAAAAATTTTAACAATAAATTTTTTTTATCTATCTAAACGATTTCATTTCAAATCGGGCAGGCAGTCCATGCTCAAGTCACATAATCATTTGCTATTCAAATATGTTGTTTCTCTAAGGGAATAAGACACGTATCTTACCGATTTGATGAATTTTTTTTACAATGTTACAAGTATTTGAATTTAAAAAATTGGAAACGCCGATTATCAAAAAAATATCAAAGATTTCGTTAAAAGTGTGATATTTTTAATAGGCTTTAGTTTTAGTTTTTTCTTTCTGAATCTGATAGAATTTCTCTTCCTCTTTCGAAACCCATTGAAAATTTTTTTTAAATTCAAAATTGACGAAATGGCAGCGGTTTTTCTGAAAATATTCAAAATCAGTTTACTCAAAAACACCGCCGTTTTTTTTCTCTTGATTTTTTCTAGATTTATTTTGATGTAAAGAGTATATTTCATGTTTTGGAAAGAAGAGAAAATTTTTTTTGTCAGAAAAATTAAAATTCACGTTTTTGATAAAACGACACAAGATACGAAAAAAATCAAAGAACCAAGTTTGTTTCTCTAAAAAGGTTCTGGAAAAATATCTCTTGACATTTTTTTTCTATCTCGCGTTATTTTTGTGATTTTTGCGGTAAAATGTATAAAATCCTTTAAGATTAATTTTTTTCTCAACAATGCGATTTTATGGTATCATGAAAAATCAAATAAGATGTAATTTAACAGTATTAACAACGTGCTGATGAAAAAATAATTAAATTAGGAAAAATAGAAAGTATCGATTATTTCAAAAATACCGACTTCAAAGGAAAAAGTTTGATGCAAACGTTGTTGAAACTCTTAAATTACGCCCTTCTTTGTTTTTCATGACGCCATAAAATCGTATTATTGAGAAAATAATTAATCTTAAAGGATTTTATACATATTTCCGCGAAAATCTCGGAAATAACTCTCTCTCTCCAAGGCGCGGGCACAGAACACCATATCATGCAATATACGAATCAGAAAGAAAAAGATACATAACTATACTATCTTAAAAAATATCACATTTTTAACAAAATGTTTTATTATTTTTAGATAATCCGCGTTTTTCATTATTTAATTTTAAATGCGCATAATTTTCTCAAAATTTTTTTTTCGTCAAATCAGTGAGATAAGTGTAGTCTTATTCCCGTTGAAAAACACCATATTTGAGTAGCAAATAATTTTGTCACTTGAGCATGGACTGCCTGTCCGATTTAAAATGAATTCGGTCATCTAAAATCTTTCAATTAAACAGACATATTTTATTTCCTCTGAATTTTTTTCAATTGCCACGCAGATTTTAATCTTGATCTTTCGTAATTCTGCATTTTCAATTTCTGCATGAGAGCGTTAGCAATGGCATTTCTTACAGACTTTTTTTTTACTCTAAGGAGTGAGCATGAGAGTCGTTATTGCATAAGTATGTAAGTAAGTGATTACGCTACATGAATTGACTTTAATTATAAATATGTATCATGGCTTAATTTTTTGCATCCTAATTTAAGCGTATTTTTTGGCTAAGAGCTAGATTCAAGCCCATTTTTGGTCTCAACACAAAACCTAATTTTAAAAATGCATACTTTGTAAAGTGCATCGCGTAAACAACACACGACTATTTCGCATAGTTTATGGATCAAGATGCATAATACATTATTCATAATTTAAATTAAAAAATTAACATAGCTCTGCGATCGTGTTACGGAATATCGGAAAAAAATCATTTAAAACAGTTTGCTTATATGGATAGATTTTATAAACTGCGGAATAATGAACATGCGTTATCCGACTATGCATCACCAGGACATTTACTGGAATTGATCAATTAATTTCAAGGTAAGGATTTTTTTAGAAACGAAAAAAAAATCATTTTCCCAAAAACTTTGTCAATTTAAAGTAACCATAAATGTTATAACTTGAAAATTAGAATTGTAATCTTGGTACCAACCTCAAACCTTAATTCTCCCACAGGAGGAAGTGCATAAGGTATTCCTCTAAAAGCTGCAAATTCTCTTCCTTTTCTGCTTTTCATAAAAGAACCTTCAATCGTACCATTTTTTATCTGAACTACAGGAGT
Organism: Melikaiella ostensackeni; assembly: GCA_032362435.1. NCBI lineage: Eukaryota > Metazoa > Arthropoda > Insecta > Hymenoptera > Cynipidae > Melikaiella > Melikaiella ostensackeni. Next base: position 66,777,205 of record JAUMHM010000031.1, read on the forward strand.
TGACGTGGCAAAAATCGAACCAATCAAGATCAATTCCAGGATAATTGAGACCAGTAAAGTCATTTTCAATCGCACAAATCAAATATTAAAAATTATAGCTCATAATCCAGATTTTTCAATTTGTTACTTCTAACCTTGATTCATTTTTATGACGCTCGCTTTGAATTTTATACCAAGTTTCCAACAGCTAAAACTGACATTTCAAGCTTAAAATTAGGAATTCCGTTTAAATTTTAAGGTAAATTAATTAAACTCGCCGAAGTCTAATTTCTTAGAATTGAAAAACGAAAAAATTTAAGTTTGATGAATTTATTATTTTAATTTTTAATTTTATTTTCAATTAAAACTCACAAAGATAATGAACAAAACTGGTACCGAAACACTGGTACTGAGACACGAAATTACTGCATATTCGTTATCTGCGAAGGCAAAATCGCGACTGTGCCTCAAGAAAACCGGTATAAGAATATTAAAGCATTATGTGGCTAGTGACAGTGTATGTTTCTTTATAACTTTGAAGTAGCAATACTTGCATCTAACTTATTTGCTTTGAAAAAAATAAAGTACCGGAAATGAAAAAAATAACCGTTAATAAATAAACGATTAAAATAAAGAAGAAAATGTACAAACATAATATTTTAACAGACTTCACAGCCCAAATTGCTCTCAAAACAGGGGGAATAATAAGGGGAATAAATTCTTTAAATTAATGTATGGATACCACATTGAATTCAATATGAAACGCTTAAGATTTTAAGTCGAAATATATTACATATTCAACAAAATACTTGAATTTTCAACCGGAAAAGTTTAATTATTTTATATAGAATGTGATGTATTTTTAACAAAACAGTTGAATTTTTAGGCCAAAAAGACGAATTTTCAAGAGAACAGTTGAATTTTCAACAAAAAATTTAATTTTCAACCAAATAATTCAATTTTGAACTGAAAACGATCACCTTTTAACCAAAAATGGATTAGTTGAATTTGCAGTTGGGAAAATTTATTTTTAACCAAAAGAAAAACGAATTCTCAACAAAACTGTTAAATTTCCGACACGAAAATATGCTCAAAAAAGTTAATTTTCAACCAAATATTTCCAGTTTCAACTAAAAACGATCAATTTTCAACCAAAATTAAATAGTTAAATTAGCAGCCGGAAAAATTGTTTTTCAACGAAAAAACAGAAGAATTTTGAACAAAATAATTAAATTTTCAACCAAAAAGACGATTTTTCTAGAAAACAGTTAAGTTTTCAACAAAAAAATGGTAATTTTCAACCAAATAGTTTAATTTTGAACTCAAAACTATCACTTTTCCACCAGAAATGGATAAGTTAAATTTTCTGTTGAAAAGTTTATTTTTGACCGAATGAAAACAAATTTGTAACAAAACAGTTGAATTTTCAAGCCAAAAAGACGAATTTTCTACAAAACTGTTGAATTTTGAACGCGAAAATATGAATTTTCAACAAAAAAGTTAATTTTCAACCAAATAATTTTAAACGAAAATTGATCAATTTTCAATCAAAAATAGAACAGGTAAATCTGCAGTTGGAATAATTGATTTTCAACCCAAAAAACTAATTGTGAACAAAACAGTTGAAATTTTAAGCCAAAAAGACAGATTTTCTACAAAACTGTTGAATTTTCGAGACGAAAATATGATTATTCAACAAAAAACTGAATTTTTAACCAAATAGTTTAATTTTAAATTAAAAATGATCAATTTTAAACCAAAAATGAAATAGTTGAATTTGCAGTTGGAAACATTGGTTTTCAACAAAAAAAACGAATTCTCAATAAAATAGGTGAATTTTCAACCAAAGAAATGGATCTTCAACTTATAAAATGAATTTTCAACAAAATATTTCAAATTTCATCCAAGCAGTTAAATTTTTAATCAAGGAGATTAATTTTTCAAAAAAAAAAGACAAATTTACAACAAAAAGAAACATAAATTTTCAACCAAATTGTTGAATTTTTTACTAAAAACGATCAATTTTCTACAAAAAAGACGAATTTGCAACAAAAAACATAAATTTTCAACCAAATTGTAGAATTTCCGACCAAACTGTACAATTTTCGAATAAAAATGATTAATTTTCAATCGAAAAAAAACGAATTTTCAAGAAACTAGTTGAATTTTCAACCAAAGAGATGGATCTTCAACTAATAAAATTAATTTACAACAAAGTAGTTCAAATTTCAACAAATCAGTTGAATTTTCAATTAAGGAGGTTAATTTTTCTTCCAAAAAAGACGAAATTACAACAAAATACATAAATTTTCAACCAAATTGTAGAATTTTCAACTAAAAATGATTTATTTTCAACCGGAACAAAAAACGAATTTTTAATAAAATAATTAAATTTGCAACCACAGAGATGGATATTCAACTAATGAAATGAATTTTCAACAAAGTAATTCAAATATCAACCAAGCAGTAAAATTTTTAATCGAGGAGATTAATTTTCTACTAAAAAAGACAAATTTACAAAAAAAAACATAAATTTTCAACCAAATTGATGAATTTTCAACTAATAATTGGATAGTTAAATAATTAGTTACAAAAATTAATTCTTAACCAAAAGAGAACGAATTTTCAACAAAATAGTTAACACTTCAACCAATAAAATGAATGCTTAACAAAATAGTTGAATTTTTCAAGTTTCTAAGTATATATATATATATATATATATATATATTAGGGAGCATCCATTAAGGGCCCTGGAAATCAAGTGTAAATCGGACTTATAGGATTCAGGCCAAACAGTGAAGCCATTTTATCTGATTTTTGGTATAAATAATCTGAAGAGTATAGAGACCCCTCGTACAGGCCGCTTTTTTCGAAAAAAAACTATTATTTATGTAACAATTAAAAGAAAAAATTGCGCTTCGATGGGATCGTTTACCTGCAGACTTGAGTCATAACGGATGGTAGTTTTCCATTTTCTCGCTAGGGTCGCCCAAAGCAAAGTCCGAGCTCGAAAACTGCCTTATCTGCTCCCTGCTTCGCTGAATAGTAGAACACTTTACTACAAGAATTACAGTTCTAGCCTCCGAGCTGGTCGGGCGTGTTTTTCGGTCGATCCCTATCACGCCTTTCTGAGAACTTACGTAGCTTATTCGTATTTTGTGTTTTGAAGTGTA
>JAUMHM010000031.1:66780456-66797542 GCA_032362435.1 Melikaiella ostensackeni
AAGAAGAGGATCGTCGCTAAGAGGCTGCCAAATCTGCCTCTCGATGACATCAAAGAAGACCTCAAGAATCAAGGCATTACCTGTGATAGTGTATATGTGCTAAAAAAGAACCCGATAATACCTGTGCCCTATAGGGATCCAACATATTTAATAACTTTTCCCAAGGAAGTGGATATGAAAAAAGTGTGGGAATTGAAATACATATGCCAAGTGAAAGTGAAGTGGGACACTTACAAGAACTCCAGAAAAGTGACACAGTGTTATAATTGCCAAATGTTTGGACATGGCAGTGAACACTGTATGAACCTACCCAGATGTGTCAAGTGCGATAAACAGCATGAAACAAGGAGGTGTAACAAGGAAAAGGGTGATACACCTAAGTGTGTCAATTGCTCCGGTGACCATCCAGCGAACTATTCAAGGTGTACGACTTACCTGGAATACCTAGAGAAAATCCAAACAAATAAAAAACGAGGACAAGCGAACATGGTGAACGCAGGACGAAGACGGCAAGGACCATCGACACAGGACCGAGGTCAGTTTCCAGACCTCCCGAACAGACATCCTCCTCTTCAAGCGCAGAGAAACATGGCACCAAGGCCAATGCCGAACGTGTGGAAACAGGACCGGCCTAACAATCAACAGGATCATCAAAGCTCCAACATGGACGATTTTCAAACACTCATGGACGAAATAGGTAAATTGAATCAACTATGTGATATAGGTAGAATGCTTAGGATAGTAAGAGAATTGAATAGTAAATTAGCCAGTTGTACAAATGATCTTGACAGGTTGCGAATTTTCACTGAAGTTGCCAATGGAAAATAGAAGGGAAACACTCTCTAATCTTATTATTAGTCATTGGAATATTAACGGAATTTCTGGCAAATCCAGTGAATTGAAACAATATGTCCAGGACCATCGCTTACACATTATGATGTTGAATGAAACAAAGCTCAATTCTAAACGCAATATCAAGATTCCCAACTTCAAATGCTTTAGGAAAGATAGGAACGAGAGAGGGACAGGTGGTGGAGTCATGATTTATGTTAGAGAAGGAATTAGGTGTCATATGGTACCCTTAGACACTAAAACCATTGAGGCTGTGGCAATCAAGCTTGAAAACAATTTAGTGATAGTGTCAGCATATAAAGCACCAGGGAACAAACTAGATTCTCGAGATTTGAACCTCATATTCCAAGCAGGAAGTAAAGTTTTGATGTACGGGGACTTTAATGCCAAAAACACAGCCTGGAACTGTAGATTCACTAATGCCAGGGGTAGAACAATCTTTGATTTTGCGGAAAAGTATCTATATCAGATTCACTATCCTGATAATTTTACACTTTACCCTTACAATAGCACCTTTCCTAGTACAGTAGACATAGGTATATCTAAAAACATTGTTTGTGATATCACGGTAGATGCAATCAACGAATTAGATTCAGACCACTTACCTGTCCTTCTCTCCATGAGTATGAGTGCAACTGAGTTAGAGATGGAGACCAGAACTTTTCCTAATTACAAAAAAGCTAACTGGGGATTGTTCAGGGAACATATTAATAAAAACCTAACTCTTAGTAGGAGTATTAAAACTCAAGCGGATGTTGATAGTTCCGTCAGCGATCTGGTCAGTGTAATTCATAACGCCATGGAAAAGTCCATACCACGAAACAGTTGTCAGAAAAATATCAAGTTCGTGCCAGAAGAAGTTAAAAGCTTAATTCAAACTAGAAACGATCTTAGAAAAATAAGCCAAAGAACACATAGCAAAGAAATTAAGAGAATTAAAAATAGACTTTCTAATACAATCAATAAGAAAATAAATGAGTTCGGTAATGAAAATTGGAGCAAAAAATTAGATAACTTAGGCGTGAAAGATAACTCACTTTGGAAAATGTCTAAATGTTTCACCAAACAAAATAATACTGCAATTCCTATTTTACATGGATTAGATGGACTCGCGATTTCTAATGAAGATAGAGCAGAGCAACTAGCGATAAACTATGAAAATGTTCATCACATGACAGAGAACATGGGTGATGGTGACACTGAACAGGCTGCTGAAAGGAAATATAATGAAATCCTAGAACTTGAAATTGATAGAGACAAAATAATGTTAACAACACCTTCAGAAATTAAAAAAGCAGTATGTGCAACGAAGTCGATGAAAGCACCGGGACTGGACAACATACAAAATGTAGTGCTTAAAAATCTGCCAAAAAAAGCCTTCGTTCAGTTGACATATATATATAATGCTTGTTTTGCACTGGCATATTTCCCCACATGTTGGAAAAAAGCTAACATATTACCTTTTCACAAACCAGGCAAAGATAAACTTTTCCCACAGAGCTACAGGCCTATTAGTCTCATACCTACACTCAGTAAAATCTTTGAAAAAATCATTTTCACAAGAATAAAAAAACATGAAAAAACTGAAAACATATTAATACAACAGCAATTCGGTTTTCGTGAAAACAGAAGCACAGTTCAGCAGTTGCATAGAGTAACCAATTACATCAGTACAGAATTTAATAAAAATAAGTCAACAGCAATGGTACTGCTAGACATGGAGAAAGCCTTCGACACAGTTTGGCACGAAGGATTACTCTATAAACTCTCAAACTTGAAATTTCCGACTTATTTATTGAAAATTCTTCAAAGTTATCTCAAAGATAGGACATTTGTGGTTAGCGCCAATGGGATTACGTCAACTGAACGAAACGTGGCAGCAGGGGTGCCACAAGGCTCTATACTGGGCCCGGTCTTGTTCCTCTACTTCGTTAATGATATCCCTCAAGATTTGCTTGTAAAACTTTCATTGTTCGCGGACGACACAGCTGCATACCTTGCCTCGTGGAGCATTAAGCATGCGATAGAAAAATTACAGAAATATTTGAATAAAATCAATGCGTTCTTCCATAGGTGGAAATTGAAAATTAATCCAGATAAAACAGAACTAGTCATTTTCAGTCATAAACAGAAGCCTAGGGCAATACGCAAGCAGAAACGAGACAAGGTACCAGACTTTTACATGAACGAAACTAAAATAACTCCAAAAACTGAAGCGAAATACTTAGGAGTAATTCTAGACAAAAAACTCAGCTTTAATCAGCAAGTAACAAATATCAAGAAAAAGTCACAGCAAATTATAGGGATTCTCAATAAATTGATAAGTAGGCGTAGTACCTTGAGCATCAAAAACAAATTAATCTTGTACAAGGCGATAATTAGGCCAGTCATGTTATATGCGTCGCCCATATGGTGTAATACACACGAAACAAACATCAAAAAGCTTCAAACTATTCAGAATAAGTGCCTTAGAATGATTGTTAAAGCAAAACCTAGGGATAGGAACTTAGATGTACATAAAAAATATAATATCAAACCCATTAAAGAAGAAATATATAATTTAGCTAAAAATTATTTTGATAATCAAATTCCTACGCATGAAGACTTGAAGAAAGACTTTATATTATATAAGGATAGCGATAAGATACCTCATCCACTGAAATATAAATTGCCGAATCAAATATTTATCGACGGGCCGCCTTGAAAAACTCTTTCGCTGAGTATTATGTAAATAGTCTATATAGCCTTAGTTCTAAGAAATTGTTGAATTGTTGCCTAGTTTTAAGTTTGCACCACAAAAATTGATGAGTTTTTTAAGAATTTTTACTTAACCAGAAAAACAGCAATACATTTGATCTTAGAATCTAGGAAACTTCATAAATGTGAACGCCGGAAACAGTATTAATTAATAAGAGTTAAATTTCTCGTGTAGAAATAGGAATCTTAAGGAAAATTAGAAATAAGCATCATATGTACAATATATGTATCACTAATTGATTTCAATAAACGCATTTTTGAAACTTGAAAAAAATCGGGAGTTGGGAGCTTGTCGCCGAAACGACAAGAGCAGCTTGGGAAGATCCTTGTGAGCAGAGCAGAGTTGCACTTTGTCCCCTGGTCACATACACCTTCTCAAGGCAACAAAAGAGGCACTAGGAGACTAGAGATTTTCTCTCCTCTACTAGTCCTTTCTGGAAGTTATTTTAAGAGTAGACGGAAGTTGCACTTCCCAACTTGGTCTAGAAAAGTATCCTTCCAGCGCACACGCTTATGTTATTTGAGAGCAAGCTTTTTGACTTTACTACGAATTCGAATGCGAATATCCATTTCGGATTGAATGAAGCGAGATTTCTCTAATTGAATCACCATTTGTGAGCTTCGATTGCTTTTATTATTTGAATTCAAAATTGATTCTGAAAATTTATTTTTCCAGTTAAATTAAAACTGAGAGCTTTGATCGCACTTGTTATTTGAGAATAAAGTTACTCTAAAGATTTATTTCTGAGCGAATTGGATAACTCTAAACTCTGTTATAAACCTTAAATGCTGGTCTATGTGCTTTAATCCTGATTAGCCAAAACTAGAGATATTGACGAGCAGAGCAGAGTTACACTCTGTCCCCTAGTCCAAGAAATATCGTAGCTTGGCTCAAGTATTTGAAGAAGGGAATTCTTTCTTATAAGCAGGCAGGAGTTATACTCCTCAACCTGGTTAAGAAAGCAGGAATTAACTTTTAAAGATAGAAAAACCTAAGCCAGAGGCTATAACAGAAAAGAGAATTTTAAACTGGGATTTAAACCCATAAATATCGACTTGCCTTCTGACGTCTCTTAGCAGTCAAAGAAAATTCCAAACCTTCCATAAATATCTACCCGAGGTAGATCCTCTTGCGTCAAGGCACCTTGCGTTTAGGCCTTGGTATTTAAAACCCGCCCTCGTCCAAGTGACAGGTAGAGAAAAGGAACTAATAAACTTGCGTAACAACGTTGGTGTCATTCCTTTCAAGAAAATGTATTTAGGTGAAATACCCTGCTCCTTTTGAATACTTGCGACATTTATGAATTAAAATCGACGTGTTCCTCCGTGAAATTACCTGTGAGATTTCATTGAGATAATAGTGCTTTGCCTGACGAGTGAATGAACATTGAATCCCCGTCTTTAAATATGTGAATACTCGGACTCAACTCTGTGTGTATTGTTTTGTGAACGGACTATATTCCACAGTGCTTATTTAGTGAAATTAATAAAAGACATTGCTTCCTAACGAGGGAAATCTCTACTCATTAGTGAAAGACAATATAATTAAACAGTGTAGCTAGATATAGAGTTTTGATAGAATCGTGAGTCTAGATAGGTAGTGAATTGCGCACCTCTACCATCTACCCATTCCAGGTATTATCGACAAGCATTATTGTTGAGGTTAAACACCTGTTAATTAAGGTTTTAGCTCGTTAGGGTTTGAGAAAATAGATCCATGGAAATTTAAGCTGGCCTAGATAAATTTATCGGATAATTTTGGGTCAAATCAATAGGGTTATGCACACAAAAAAATAATAAATAAATAAAATATATGTGTAATAAATAAAAAGAAGAGAAAAGAAAAAGATACTTATAGATATTTGATTATTAGAGATAGAAAAGCCTCCAACGGGAGCTAATAAATAAATCTAATCAGGGATCTTACTTTATGTAATCTCATAATGGTATAATTTTGTATGTACATAGGATAGAAAAAGAGTAGGAACTATTGTATTTCTTCGCGTTTATGGCATTGTATTCAGAATATTCGTCTTTCTGAATAAATGTTAAATCTTACCTGGAAATAAGCCTGTTTCCTCCTTTACTCGTAGCGACCCTTCCGTATATTTAATTAAATTGCGAATAAGAGGATTAGTCAACCTCTTACCCGTAGAACGGTGAGTTTGTAGTAATAATAATTTACATAGTTAAACAAACTCGTACGTTACAATATGTGTAAAATGAAATAATGTTCAATTGATCATATATGAAATTCTTTGGGATCAATTTTAAATCTTCGAAATTGTATAACAAAATGAAATTAATAATTGGAAACTGATATTTATAAAATACATATATTTGACGTTTTCCTTAGGTTCTTTAATTTTCTTTTTCACTTGATAAGTTTTTCATTTTTTATTACTTAAAATACTTGGAAGGAATAAGAAGCCTTTAACCTTTTTGACTTGTGATATTGGTTTCAGCAAAAATAATTAAATTCCTAAAATCTATTACACTTACAATTTTTTAATATCAAGCATGAATGAAGTCCTCAGCCTTCGGAGTTTATTATATAAGAAAGTCAGAATGATTCCAAATATAAAATTGTATGACTTTCCCCTTTCTAGATCTTTCAAAAGTGTAAAATCTTAAATCTTTCTTGTTGATCAGCTTTCAGCTTGAAACTTATAACTTTAAATTATTTCATACTGGAATCGCTAAATGTTGAACAAACTTGAATTCAAAGCATGAATCGAAATATTGAAATTGATTTGGTTCCATTTTTAAATCCTTCAAAATTTTTTCGTTTCATAATAATTATATTTTATAGTTAAAAAATAATTAAAATCAATGCTTAGTTAAATAATTAATTTTAACCTGAAATGTCCAAAATTTCTTAGTTTTAAATTTACGTATTGTAGGCTTTCAATATTTCAAACTAAAAATCTGAATAAATAAGTTTGCTGATGTTAATTTTTTTTTAATTCAATAGTTCTATTTAAACGTCCAAAACAGTAGAGTTTCAAATTAAAATTTATGAACTTTATAATTTTTGCTCTCCTCAAACTATTATTCATTAACCCTCAAAAGCCATCCCCTAAGTAGTGAAATTAGATTTTTACAATATATTGAATTTTATTAACTTTGTTTAAACATTTTTTTCTAGATCAATAGAATCAATATTGATTAGTGACGATCTAGGAAAAACATGGTCAAAAAGAAGTTAATAGAAATATATGACAGATATGTGTCATATATTTTTATTATCTTTTAAAATAATATGTTGTATAAAAAAATGTCATGATTGTATTTCAGTTTCATTATAGCTTTTTTAAAGAGAGCTCTTTAAAATGTGATTAATTCTCATGAATATAACATTTTTTATAAACTTTCATATGAGTGGTCCAAAGTAAAGGATTTATTTACAGTTTCTCAACTTTCTATAATCATTCTTTCAATATTTTGATATTATTTATTTCTATACTGATTTTTGTGTAAGGATTTTCCTATAATAGTTCCTGTAGTATTTTCCTATAATCGCAAAAAAATTATAGGAAATCCATTGTAGGAAAATCATTATAGACCTATACTGATTTTCCTATAATATTTTTTCGTAAGGTCAATACAAATTTATTTTAAAAGTTAATAAAAATATATTGCACATTGATTAGGGAGTGGTGTTTGAGGATGAATAAAAGGGCCTTAGGAGGAAATGAAGGCAATAAAAATTTAGTGGATTTAAAATAAATTTTTAAAAATTCTGCACACAAAATGGAAAGGTTTAAGGGTGAATATTTTCTAATTATTTCAAAATTAAAAACTTCAATATCAAATCTACGAATCTGAAATAACGTTTAAAATTTGTGACACAGCATCCAAATTAAAAATGTCGGAATAAAAGATTCAAAATTACTATGTATGTCATTTAATACTGATACATATTTGAAATTTAACATTCAAATTCAAATCATTCAAGATTGTAGAATATAAAATTATAAGCGTGCTTTTCAGCTTGAATAAACATTTAAAATTGAACAATTCTAAATTAAAAGCTTACAAAAATTGAATGAATCCCAATTTAGAGCCTTAGATAAATTAACAACAATCTTTTTAAATTTTCATGCTCTCACCCCCCCCCCAAAAAAAAATTTTTTCGAAACCGGCAAAAAATAAATGCATTTTTTAAAGATTAAACATATTTAGAGGTTCCGCAAGCCCCATGAAGTTTAACACATATTTCCCATAAGAGAAAAAGACGTTTTTATCAGTTTCATTCAGAATCGTCAATATCATGTGCATGAGTTGGCCCGCAATAATGAAGTAATAATTAATGCAATTTAGCAACCATAATTGTTTAAATAATTTATTATTATTTACAACTATCTTGACCTATAATAATGCTAGATAGTTGCAGTTTTTTCTGAAATTTTTCAGTTATTGTCCACTTTTCTCTTAGTAAAGTAATAATTAATGTAAGTTAAGAAACATAACTGCTTAAACAATTCATTACTGTCTATCTATTGATATATCTATTATTAAAACTCTAAATATAATTTTTCTTTATAACTATCTTCTCTTAGAGTAATGCTAGAAAGTTGCAGTTTTTTCTGAAATTTTCAGCGTTTCTTTAACTTCTTAGTTATGAACAAATAATAAATGAACTTCAACAAGAATCATTCTCTTAATAGTATTCACTTTTTTCAGAATGAAGTATTTTTACTCTTTTGCTATTGTTTTAAAAAATACTAATTCAAACAAAAACGTTATCTTACAGCAGAGATAAAAACAAAGAATGGAATAATTAGGAGAATAGTTTCAAAAATATATCCGCAAGATAGTTATGAACGATAATTATTTGTTTTAAAAATTATGTTTGTTAAATGTTATCAATTATTACCTCACTCTTAGTGAAAAGTGGATAAAAAGTAAAAAATTTCAGAAAAAACCGCAACTTTCTTAATCTATTCTAAGAGAAAATTGCTAAAAACAGTAATAAATTGTTTTAACAGTTATTTAAGGTTGTCCTGGAGCGAGAGTCAAGTAATCAGAATTTGATTAAAATCAATATACATGTAGTTTATGGTGCCTCACGCCACCTTATCGAATTCTTAAAAAATCTGGTCGCTGGATGTCGAGTTATAAGTCGAGTTATTCTATAATAAAAGTAATTTTTTATTTTTATTCTATGACTAATCGTGAGGAGAAATGTTGAGGGCCAACTTGATGCACATAATATTGACGAATCTGAATAAAATTCACAAAAACGTCTTTGTTTCTTATGGGAAATACTTGTTAAATTTCATAGGGCTTGTGGAACCTGTAAGTAAATTTTCTTTTAAAAAAAGCATTTCTTTTCTTGTAGATTTAAACAAATTTGTGGGATGAGAACATAAAATTAAAACAAAAAAATTTTGGACCATTACCCTATTCACTTACAAAGGCAAAGACTTACCAATTTAAATAATTTCAGTCCTAAGCATTTAAAACTGAAAATTAATTAATTTTACTACTTAAAAGTAGCCTGTTTTCAAATTTAGAGCGTTTAAAATTTAAAAATTTCGAACTTGATATACTGAAAAATTGTACAACATCAAATTCATAACCTTCAAAATTCACAGCCTTTAAAACGTGAAAATTTTTATTTCTTTTTCCAAAATTAAGAGTTTCATATTTAGGACAATGAAAATTTGGCAGATTCAAAATGAAACTGTAAAAATTGTACACGCAAAATGGAAACGTTTAAGGGTGAATATTTTCCAATTGTTTCAAAATTGAAAACTTCAATTTTAAATCTACAAAACTGAAATAACGATTTAAATTTGCGACAAAAGATCAAAAATAAGAATGTCGGAATGAAACATTTGAAATTACTAATTAAATACTGATACAGTAAAACATATATGAAATTCAATTATTTCTCTATAAAATAACTTTCACTTGAAATTGAATTAAAAACAATTGAAAAGTTCAAAAAAGGCATCAAAAACTGAATATTTTTAAAGTTGCTTTCCAATTTTTCAAGCCCTTCACCAAATTATTCTGTGAAAAAAATGAATAAATTGTCCTGAAAATAAAACCATGCAAGAGCTAGACATCCAAATAATAATAAATAAAAATATGCTTTGATATGGAGTCGAACACATGTTTGTCTGATTGAATGAAATTTTTTATCTGATCATATTTAATTGATTTGAATAAATTATTTAGATCAAATAAATTACTTGTTTAAAGGAAGTGAAGTTATTGTTTTTCAAATTTTATTAAATTTTATAAATAAATTCCAAAAATGTTCAGTTTTATGCTTAAGAAGTTGTAAGTGTAGGACACCCACTTCTTTTAATCTACCTGCGTTTTTTCTCAGGAACTATCGTATCACCATTTTGCGGATTATATTTTTTGTTTGAATCAAATATATTTAATTCAAGTGAATTCTTTATTTAAATCAAATAAATCGTATCAGACAAATTATTTGTTCGAATAAATAATGTAGATATTTGTGATTCATTAAAATTAAATAAATATTTTGTTATTTCAAATAAAAAATTTTTTTCCTCCAATCATGTGATATCAAATAAATTTTTTTGTTTCATTCAAACAAACATTTTTCTCAGTGTGCGGCACGCGTATAGTATAGCTAGTACATTAATAAACAAGTATGATTCTTTATATAAATAAAAAAAGCAAAAGAAGTGGTCCTAATTTCCACTATAGTTAAGGAAACGAATTTCCAAGATGACAACTTTCCTGTTTTGAGGATTCAGGAGTTTTTCCAATCTCTGATCACCATTTTGGACGGTAAAAATGACGGTTAATTTATTTTTTGATATTAGAAAAATGTATCTGCTCAATTTTTATGTTCAATTTTAATTTTTGAAATGTAACAAGACTTTAAAATTTCAGGATTTCAGAAGCTTTGACTCTGAAGCATTCAATTTAGTTTTCAATTTGAAATTGTCAAATTTCAATCGCTTCAAATTGAAATTTGTTTAAACTCACAAGTTTTCAATTTCGAGAGCTTATATTTAGAAATAATACAATTTCAATTCTTTTGAATTTTAAATGATCTAATTTTTTTAATTTTTGATCACCGGCTTGTAGGATTCATACTTATGAATATTGAGGGAGTACTTTGCTTCCTAGAGGGCTGAAATATACAACAAATGACTATTATTTTTTAGATGAATAAAAAAAATAGCAAAAGATATTGTCTTTATGTGTACTACAGTTAAGAAAACAAATTTCCAAGATGACAGCTTTCCTGTTTTGAGGATTCAGAAGTTTTTCCAATCTCTGATCACCATTTTGAACGGTAAAAATGACGGTTAATTTATTTTTTGATATTAGAAAAATGAATCTACTCAATTTTAATGTTAAATTGCAATTTTTGTAATGTAGGAACAATTTAAAATTTCAGAATTTCAGAATCTTTGGCTTTGAAACATTCAATTTAGTTTTCAATTTGAAATTGTCAAATTTCAATCGCTTCAAAGTGAAATTTATTTAAATTCGTAAGTTTTCAATTTTGAACGCATTTATTTAGAAATAATACAATTTCAATTCTTTTGAATTTTAAATGACCTAATTTTTTAAATTTTTGATCACCGGCTTGTAGGATTCATACTTATGAATATTGAGGCAGAACGTTGCTTCCTAGAGAGTTGAAATATTACAAAAAATAAGTACGATTTTTTAGATAAATAAAATAAAGCAGCAAAAGAAATGGTCTTCATTTCTACTACAGTTCAGGAAACGAATTTCCAAGATGAGACCTTTCCTGTTTTAAGGATTCAGGAGTTTTTCCAAGCTCTGATCACCGGTTTATAGGAATCATACTTGTGAATATTTAGGCAGTACGTTGCTTCCTAGAGAGCTGAAATATTACAACAAATATCTACGATTCTTTAGACAAATAAAAAAATATAGCAGAAGAAATGGTCTTTATTTTTACTACAGTTAAGCAAACGACTTTCCAAGATGACACCTTTCCTTCTTTAAGGATTCAGGAGTTTTTCCAATCTCTGATCACCATTTCGAACGGTAAAAATGACGGTTAATTTATTTTTTGATCTTAGAAAAATGTATCTACTCAATTTCAATGTTAAGTTGCAATTTTTGTAATGCAGGAACAATTTAAAATTTCAGAATTTCAGAATCTTTGACTTTGAAACATTCAATTTAGTTTTTAATTTGAAATTGTCAAATTTCAATCACTTCGAATTGAAGTTTATTTAAATTCATAAGTTTTCAATTTTGAACGCATTGATTTAGAAATAATACAATTTCAATTCTTTTGAATTTTAAATGATCTAATTTTCAAAATCTCTGATCACCGGTTCGTAGGATCGGGGTCGAATTTATGCATAAGCAAAATAAGCAGTTGCTTAGGGCCCCGGCCTCAGAGGGCCCCCAATCAGCCAAAAAAAAAAAATGTCCATGTAAATAAAATTTTTAAATATTAAGCTTGAAGTATTCCATGTAATATAGAATAAACTTTTTGAAACTTCAACACAAATAATTCAGTCTTAATTTTATTCAATAATATTTGCATTTGTTAGGTTATGTCGTGATAAATTACATCTACATTAGGGGCCCCCTTTCGATCGTGTTTAGGGCCCCTTGAAGCAGAAATTCGGTCCTGTGTAGGATGCATACTTGTAAATATTAAGGCAGTACGGTGCTTCCTAGAGAGCGAAAATATTACAACAAATAACTACGATTCTTTAGATAAATAAAAAAATATCAAAAGAAATGGTCTCTATTTCTACTTCAGTTAAGGAAACGAATTTCCAAGATGACCACCTTTCCTGTTTTAAGGATTCAGGAATTTTTCCAATCTCTGATCACCGGTTTGTAGGATTCATACTTATGAATATTGAGGCAGTACGGTGCTTCCTAGAGAGCTGAAAACTTACAACTATAAGTACCATATACATTATGCACTACAGCTTCTCTAGATTTTTCTACAACTATATATATAGATTTTTCTACAACTATATAGTACATGACTGAGCCACCTAAGTTCTAGCACATCGCTAAATCTTAAGCTTTACTAATAGTCATAATGGCTATAGTACACTGGCCGTAAGTCAAAGATTGGAAAATATCTGAGAGAAAAACTTAAATTTTCCTTTCTTCTCCTTGATGCGAAAGGATGCCATCAAAACCCTTCCAGGAAAATGCACATTTTCTGTCGAAGACCTTCCTGAGTAGTGTCGGACCATTCCTGAGGGAAGGAATTCGAATTTTCTTTATATACTTAGTCTAGTCGCTGTAATATTACTTTTGGGAAAGGGCTCCTCTTCAAATTTGCATAAAAATTTGAGGATAAAAAATATACGAATTTTTTTTGCAAAATAAATTGATCTTGGGTAAGTAGATTATTAAAATTAAGAGTAAGAGTCGAAAAGAAAGATAGTTTTCTTATAAATAGATAAATAACATTTGAAGGACTAAAAGGGCTTTGAAGAGGATGATGGATTTTTGTGCTCTGGTGGAAAGAGACGGAACTTCTTGAAACTGATGATCGGACGGTAAAAGAAAATTGCAGATTGAGTCCTCAGTGGATAAGACTACTAGGTATCATGTACTATTTATAATTATTTATTATGTATATATATTTTATTTAAATTGCCCTAATAGGGGGCTAAACTTATAAATAATTTAATTGTAAAAATTATGAAATATATTTACTTATGAACGGCTCCTGTGATAAGGGTTTTGTTACATGAAATCTGAAATCAACTGGTAACGTACTACAGTTACCAAGTAGGATATCCACTTTTGCTTTTCAGGTGCTGAAATTAGATGGCATAAGTGACTGGAAATAAATAAAGTGGATTTTTCCGAGGGCTTCTCCAGGAAAATATTTTCTATCTTTGACCCCTCTCACGTTTGCATTCATTGTTCGAAGGGTGACTAACCCTCGAAAGGAGGGTCACTTGCTGGGTCTTCTGGGAATTTACCCCTGATCAACGATGCACCATAAGCGCCAACGCCATTTTGTTCTCGTCTTTCCTTGAAACTTTTCATATTTTCGCCCTTTTAACCAAATTTATTTTACAAAAATCCATTTTCTTTTTTCCATTTTAAAAACAGGGAAAAGACAAAGAAATTTTTCTTGTTTTTGAAATTTATGAAACGTTTGATTTAATTTGTGAATATTAGTTAATAGATTTGAAAAATATGTACGCAGACAATTTATTAATTTTCTTTATTGTAAATATTAATTTTGTATTTGGAATTATTTAGTTAAAAATATTGAATTACTTAAATTTCGGTTTCACGCGTTTGTCTCTCATTTTTCCTGCTTGAGATGAAAAACATTTTACTTGGAAATTCAACGATTCTTGTAAGTTTTAGTGTTTGTTTAGTATCTCATTTTGATATCATAATCAAAATTTGCTCAAGTGTGACGTGAGAAAAAATGATAAATATTATTCACAATCAGACAAAGAACAGATTGTGATACATTATTCGAAAAGGAATGTTTAAATAATTACGTAACCTAATTACTATTTATTTAACTTTATTTTTAAGATCGTTAAAGTAACTATAAAAGTCGTTACTTTTTGAGTTACTTTCGAAATGTATTTCACAAGTCTTTTTCACGACAATCAATCAATTTTATTCCTATTAAACTTTTTTTTCATTTTCACTATTCAAATTGTCGCCGGCAGATACTCAGATAAGCCATAGAGATTTATAGCCCAATATAGGAAACTTGGAATTTTTCTCCCACCCTGGAATCCAAAATTTTCTAAAATCTATAGACACACTTTTAGAAAGAAAACAAATTAATTTCTGAGTTGAATATTCATTTTTTTGGTTGAAAATTAATTTTTCAAACTGAAAATTTAACCATTCTAAGAAGTTGAAGGTTTAACATTTAAGATGAAAATTCATCTCTTTGGTTGAAAATACAACTATTATTGGTTGACAATTCATCTTTTTTGGTTAAAAATTTTATTATTGGTTTGAAAATTTAATTATTTCTTTCAAAATTCAACAACTTTGATAAAAAATCATTTTTTTTCTGTTGAAAATTCAACTATTTTTGTAGAAAATTAGCTTTTTTGTTGAAAATTCATATTTGCGGGTTGAAAATTCAACTGTTTTGTAGAAAATTCGCCTTTCTGGCTTGAAATTTCAACAATCTGGTTGATTTTTTTCTCTCTCCTGACTGAAAATTCAACTCTAGTGTCGAAAATTCTTTTTTGTTCGAATTCAACTGTTTTTGATTTAAAACTAAAATCTTTTTTAGTTGAAATATCAACTATTCCATTTTTGGTTGCAAATTTATATTTTTTATTTGAAAATGCTTGTATTTTGTAGAAAATTCGTCTTTTTTAGTAAAAAATTAACCTTCTTGGTTGAAAGTTTATCTCTCTGGTTTCAAATTTGACTATTTTGTTGAAAATTCGTCTTTTTTGGTTGAAATTTAAAATATTACATTTTTCATTGAGAATTAAATTTTTTTGCATAGAAATTTTATTATTTGGTTGAAAATCAACTGTTTTTTATACGAAATTGAAATCATTTTTGTTTATTTAATGTTTTTTTTCTAATACATTTTTCGTTGAGAAGTCATCTTTTTTCGTTGTTCATTAATAATTTTTTCAATTGAAAATTTAACTATTCAATTCTTGGTTGAAAATTTTTATATTCCATTTTTGGTCGAACATTTACCTTTTTAATATGTCGAATATTCGTCTTTTTTGGCTGAGTTCAGGTATTTTTTATTTAAAATTTGAAATATTAAAATATTTTTTGATTGAAAAATCAACTATTACATTTTCTATTGCAACTAATCTTTTTTGGTTGATAGTTGAACTACTTTATTAAAAATTCATTTGTTTGGTTAAAGATTCATCATTTTAGCTGGAAATTCATCTCTTTCGTTGAAAATGTAACTATTTTGTTACACAAAATTTTTTTCTTTGGTTAAACATCAATTTTTTTAATTGAAAGTTTGACTATTTTATTTTTGGTTGAAAATTCATATTGTTTAGTTGATAATTCAACTATTTGGTTGAAAATCCATCTTTTTGGTTAAAAATTCAACTACTTGGTTGAAAGTTGAACTGTTCTGTTAAAAATTCCATTTTTTTTCTTGAAGCTTTATCATTTTAGTTGAAAATTCATCTCTTTAGTTGAAAATTTAACTATTTTGTTAAAATTTCGTTTTTTAGTTAAAAATTAAGTTTTTAACTGAAAATTTGATTATTCCATTTTGTTTGAAAATTTTTCTTTTTATGGTTAAAATGTCAACTGTTTGGTTTGAAAATTTATCTTTTTTAGATGACAAATCAGCTAGTTGTCTGAGAATCCATGTATTTTGTTGTAAACTCGTATTTTGTTGAAAATTCGTTTTATTTTCGTTGAAAATTAATTTTTTAACTGAAAATATATAGCTGTTTCATTTTTTGTTGAAAATTGATCTTTTTTGTTTGAAAATTGATTTTTTTTAGTTGAACAGTCATGTTTCTTGTTGAAAATTCAACGTCTTCCAAAACATTTTCTGTTGGTCTTTGGATGCTGTAAATTGTAAACTGTTACTCGACAGATATAAATGAAGTTGTGTAAAAATTAAATTTGGACACACATATTTCTAAAATACAAAAGTAATTAAGAAATTAACAATAGTTACTTTTTTTGCAAAAGTAAATAAGAAAAAGTTACATTTCGAATCGGCACCGATAACGATAGCTATTAGTTACTTTTTCCGTGATGTAACGATAACTATAACTAGATCCTTTTAAAAAGTAATTTACCCATCACTGATAATTAATATATTTAAATCACTCTTTCAGTGTTTGATATCTTCGTAAAAAATCTTCTATATTCTGAAGTTTTTTTTTAAACAGAGAAAAAAACGTGCAATAAAAATAAATATGTGTTCAAGGATTAAATAAGGTCAATCTTATCCTACGAAACCTTTCATTTATTTATTTTTTTTTATGAAAGCAGAAACACAATTTCTTCCCTTAATTCAAAAAAAGATACGGAAAAAAATTCGTTGAATGTGCAGTGATCACTATTTATCATTAATTGGAATCAACGTTGATAAATCGATTTTGAAGTTTGAACTATAAAAAATCCTCAGAAGTATAAAATTGACAAATTTAGCGCGTATTTTGAATAGTTTGATTAATTATTTTCAAGTTTTCACCAAAAATAGCTGCTTTGAATGACAGGACGAAAAACTTTTGGAACTTTTGGATCTGTGAAATTTTTGGGTCTTCCTTTTTCGGTACACAAAAAAATTTTCATAAGAATGTAGATTTCATTTCAATCTTTAAGAAATTTTAAAAGAGAGACATTAAGCAAGGATTTGCTCCAATCTGCAAGGTTGCCTATGAATACTTAAGATTTCTTTTAATTGAGGTGTTAATGGTTAACTCAATTTACCAAAAGATATTAGAGAAGGGATATTCGAAGTCGTAGAAATACAAGAACATGCATGAAACGATGCATGGATGTAACGGAAGCAAAAGAG
>JAUMHM010000031.1:66806974-66822101 GCA_032362435.1 Melikaiella ostensackeni
ATATATATAATAAAATTTGAGGCATATTCATGCGCTTCAACGTCAATCAATTATAAAAACTATAGAAATGTAAAAAAAATAGTAATAAGTCTAAAGTCACTTCGAAGAACTTTAATTTAAATTTTAATGATTGCAAAAATATTAATTTTAATTGATACCATAAAATATATTCATAATTGCTACGTTCAAACAAACATATAATAAAGACTCAGAAAAATACGAAGAAAAATATTAGTTGAAATTAAACAAATTCTATCTTTGATAAATAATGAAATTAAAGTTTATTCGATTCAAAAACGTTATTATGTTTGAACCAAACAAACGCAGTAAAAAAAGAACACTCAAAATTGTTATAAACTTTATTTGAATCCAGATAAACGGTTGCCTAATTCAAATTCACATCTAACTTAAGGCCAAAAAAATGGAAAAATAATTCTATCTTTGAGACAGGGTCAAACAAACATTTTTCTGAGTTTATCAAATAACACACGTTAAACAAAGAATGAAATAAGACCTAGACCTTGTCACGAACGTTGACTTAGAATTTAGATTTTCGATGGAATGTGTTCCTTTTACCAAAAACAATTATCTGAATGCTTGTATTTAACATCTCATTATTTTCAACTCGTAGTAATTATTTAATGAATATATTTATTGTTGAATTTTATTATATAAAATTTAAATCGTTTCTATTTTTTTAGATTAAATCGCTTCTGGTTAATTTATCCGTTCTTTGATCTTGAACCGCAAACTATTCATTCTTACTTGGGACATTCAGAGAACTTCCGGGTATTAAATATAGGACCTATTGATTTTCTTCAAGGTCGTGAATAGAATGTTCTACTATAGGTCTAGGTTCTATCAACAAATTTCGATTTCATGCTTTAAAATTGAGATAATTCAGTTTGAGAAAAATATTGCCAAAAAAAAAATAAATAAAAAACCGACTTCAAAAAAGCGGTAAACAGTAAAAAATAATTACTTGCAAAAGTATAAATAATTCTGAATTCAATGCCTCAGTTTGATAGTTTTTTTTTTCTGGCGCCGACTTCAAAATTATTTATACTTGTGCAAGTATGTAATTATTTTTTACTGTTTAGCGCTTTTTCGAAGTCCGTTTTTATTTTTTTCTAAGTATTTTTTTTTAATTCAAACTTTTTATAACTGTCACCTGATAAAGAAATTAATAACATTATATTTGAATTAAATTTATAAATTCTCATCCTAATATGACGTAGGAATTTTTTCGAACTCGGTTTTTTATTTTTTATTTTTTTTCAGCCGACTGAAAATTAAGAGCATGTCTTATTTAAAAAAAAATTTTTATAGAGAAAGTGACGCAATAATTATTTTAATAATAAAGAATACATATAAGTTATTATAAGCAATACCTATTTACTATTGTTTATGAAGTTATATCATTTTATTGAATGAAAGCCTGCAATTTCCGTAATAAATATAAAGCCATATTCCCCATTGCAAAATTTTTTGAAATTGTCTCCAGCAGTCGTGAGATTTATTCGAACTCTGCCCTAATACTAAAAATATAGTCAACTTTTATGTAATATATTTACGCAACAAATCTCACCCTCTTCCCGCTATTGCTTATTAAACAAAGGTTCCTTTGTTGCAGAATATCGGTCAAGTTAATTTAATTTCAGGCTAATAAAATAATTGTTTCTAAATTAAGCTTCTATTAATTTGCAAGTGAATAACCTATATAATCTCTGTTTTCTTCAGTAAGTACACATTAGCTTATTATTAAATTTTGGATAATAGAATTCTCCACGAGCCTGAGAGATGTTTATTAGTCTACTGAAACTGCGCAATGCCTTTTATAACATTTTTAGAAAATTAAAATAAAATATTTTTATCAAATATACGTTGCTATAGTTTTTTAAAGAATTTTTTAGAAGAAATCTTCAAATACAGCGTAACTTTTGATAAATTGAATTTACATGAATAATTTTTTATGAGAATAGAAGTTCTTTAAAATCCCTGGAAATCCTATGCAATTTCTTTAATCAGTTGGAACCCTTTAAACATACGTTTTAAATTTCATGAAATCATCTGGAAAAATCCATTGAAATTTTTGAAATCCGTAGAAATATTTAGAAATTGAATTGAATTTTATGTGTTTCCTTAAGTTCTCTAGAAATTTGTTGAAATCCCCTAAAATTCTTTGAAATATTTGAAATCTTCTGAAATCCTTTACAAACTCCTGATATCCCTCGAAATCTTTTAAATACTGTGAAAATAGATTAAAATTCTTTGATATCATGTTAATATCTCTTTACATCCCCTTGAAATATTTAAAGTTGAATCTTAAAGTTGTTCAAATCCTTTAAAACTTTGAAATCCTATAAAACATTTGGAAATCCCACAAAAATCGATTGAAATCCCTTAAAATATTTGAAATCCGCAGAAATATTTAAAAATTGAATTCAATTTTATTTATTTCTTGAATTTCTCAAGAAATCCGTTGAAACCCCTTAAAATTCTTTGAAACATTTGAAATCTTCTGAAACCCTTTACAAACTTCTAATATCCCTTGAAATTTTTCAAATACTGTGAAAATAGATTAAAATCCTTTGATATCCTGTTGATATCTCTTTACATCCCCTTGAAATATTTAAAGTTGAATCTTAAAATTGATTAAATTCCTTAAAATTTTAAAATCCTATAAAACATTTGGAAATCCCACAAAAATCGATTGAAATCCCTTAAAATATTTGAAATCCGTAGAAATATTTAGAAATTGAATTGAACTTTATTTAGTCCCTTAAGTTCTCAAGAAATCCGTTGAAATCCCCTAAAATTCTTTGAAATATTTGAAATCTTTTGAAATCCTTTACAAACTTCTGATATCCCTTGAAATTTTTCAAATACTGTGAAAATAGATTAAAATCCTTTGATATCCTGTTGATATATATACCCTTGAAATATTTAAAGTTGAATCTTAAAATTGTTTAAATCCCTTAAAATCATTGAAATCCGTAGAAATCCGTTGAAATTTAATTTTATTGTATTTATTCTCTCAAGTTTTCTAAAAATTCACTACAATATGTTGAACTCCTTTAAAATCTCCGAAAATCTCTCAAACCCGTTGAAATCCTTTAAAAAAATTTGAAATCTGTTGAAATCTTTGAGACTCTTGAAAATCTCTTGAAATCTTCGAAATACCCTGAGAATGGCTTGAAATACTCTGATATCTTTTAAATCTTTTTAATCTGAAATCTGATTAAACCCTGTTGAAATCCCTGGAAATCTGTCAAATATTTTGAATATTTTTGAAATTTTTTAGAATCTTTTGAAAAGACCTGAAACCTAGACCTTTGTTATCTCGTAAAATTATTTAAATCCCCTAAAATCTTTGAAATTCTTGAAATCCCTAAAAAATTCCTTAAATCTTGTAACATTTCTTCAAACACCTAGAAATCCCTTTCAATCCGCGAAAATCGACTGAACTCCCGTATTTAAATATTTTGAAATCCCTTCAACCTTCTTGAAATCTTTAAAGTCTTTCACAAGTTCTTAAAAAATTATGAGATCTTTGAAATCCCCCGAAATCCCATAAAATCCCTTGAAATCAGGAAAATCCTGCGAAATCCCTTGAAATCTTTGAAATATCCAGAAATCTCGTACCATTGTGTGTCGAAATGTTAGAATAAATGACATCAACATTCCCAGGGAAATTAAAATTAAATTTTAATTTTACTTTTAAATACAATTTTAATTAAAAAATTGAGAACAGAACTTTGATATTCATAGCCCTTATAAATAATGTAAAGAACTGGAAGTAAGTTTTACAAATCGGTCAAACTTCAACTTCATTCGAAATTAATTAACTTTTTATTTGGCCTGGTGTTTCATTTTCAGCGCAAACCGGTCGTGACGTCTTTAAACTTTAATTACTGAATTACATGTTAAATCAATATTTTAACAGTATTTGACAAAAATCAATAAAAAATGATTAATAGATATACTTCCACATGACAAAAATTGTAGATCATATCAGAAGACAAACAAAGTCATCTCAAAAAGAGTAAATACCATTTTGTAATTGATTACAATGTGTATAAGTTTTGTAAGCTTTTTCTAAAAAATTGTAAAAATTTCATTGTGAGAAAATTGATATTATGTAAAATTGTGGATTGGGTGCGTCTGGACAGGGGCTCCTGAAAAAATCCCGAAAAATAAAATTTTC
Organism: Melikaiella ostensackeni; assembly: GCA_032362435.1. Taxonomy (NCBI): domain Eukaryota; kingdom Metazoa; phylum Arthropoda; class Insecta; order Hymenoptera; family Cynipidae; genus Melikaiella; species Melikaiella ostensackeni. The sequence continues at coordinate 66,811,182 of JAUMHM010000031.1, forward strand.
GACACTGTAAATATTCCGAAAAAGAAAATATTTGAAATGGAAAAGTTCTAAAATTATAAAATTGCTGACAATTTAAAATTCCCGAATAACAAAATTCCCGACAGTTTAAAATAATATGGAATTTGAAATATTCCGTTAATAGATAATTTCCGAAATAAAATTGCCGACATTATAAAATGAGCAACAAAAAAGTTAATAAATAACGAATAGGTTCATCAAATAAAAGTATTTTATTTTATTAATAATTTTTTCATTTTATTATTTAACAAGTTTGTATTGTTGAGATTCGGGAATTTCCCTGTTTCGTAAATGTTACAAGTTAAAATATTGTATAATGTTAGCAATTTTAATTCGTGAATTTTCTGTTATCGGGAATATACATATTCGGTAATTTAATAAGCCGTCGGGAATTTTATTTTTCGGGATTTTTCAATCGTCCCTCTGGACGATTCTTGAAAATTTTGTTTTCCCTAAAGTAAAGCCCTATTAGAAATTAATTTGAAATCTATTAACTAAATTATTTTTGAAACTCTAAATTAAATAAAAATATTTGATAGAAAAAAATATATAGTAATTTTTCTCCTCGTTCATTTTCATAATTTCTGCTGAAGTTACATCCGTGAATAAAATTCATTTTCTGTGATGACTCATGTAGAGGCAATTTTCCGGGAAAAATTCGATTGAATGGAAGCCTGCAGCCGAGAATTTTCAGCAGATCGGATAACACTCGTCGACCACCGAGGCCTGTTTGTCGGTTCTAGGAATCCATTGGCGTAGAAACTCGGAAAATAAGCTAAACATTTTTTAAAGATCAAAATGAATTCTACTTTCTTATGAAAATTTTTGTGTACTAACAAATAACACCCAAAAAGTTGACAAATCAAAATTGGACTTCGAAACTACCCACTTTTACGGCTCATTAGATACACATTTACAATAGATGTATAACAAAAATAAAAAAGAGGGAGAAAAAGAAAAAGTCAACCAAACCAACCTCTCACTCTTTCTTTTCTCCGTCTTCTTTATACTACTAGGGACTAACATGTTTCGAAGCCAATTTAGACTTCCTCATCAGGAGTAATTTATATGAAAACCACAGTTATAAATAATGAAACATATATTAATTAAATTCAAATATTACCTGCAAATATAAATAAAACATTTTTTATTATCAAATGTTGTTTGGCAAATAATTCCATTTTCTTATTAAAATAAAAAATCTTTAATATCAATGTGAAATTCACTTTCTTCTGAAGTTTTGTTTTATTATTTTAAAATAGAAAACACAGATGTAGTTCCGAATAGCCTTTACCTCCGATATTTTTGAAACGACGTATATTTATATATTTTGGGACGCTGATTACGAAAATGGTAGTGCAAATTGGCGCAAATTCGATTTTCATGGCGAAAACCATGAACAACACGTGAAATATTACTTATGATGTATTTAATTCTATCAGTTACATTAATTACAATGCGAAAAGGCACCCCTTTGTCTAGCCACAGAAATAATGTTGGTCAAACCCCTTCCCCTTTCCAGCTTCTTCTGGGGGCGGAAAGACAACCCTTTGTCTATCCACAGAAATAATGTTGCTCAAACCCCTTCCCCTTTCTAGCTTCTCCTGGGGACGGAAAGGCACCCCTTTGTCTAGTCACAGAAATAATGTTGGTTAAACCCCCTACCCCTTTCTAAAGTCTCGTGGGGAGACGTACATAAAATTAAGTAAAAAAATATATAACTGCAGTGATTGGTCATCGGAATACTTACGTTTTCGGCAGGGGCTAGGTATGAAATTTTCATCTTTATCATCAAATCTCTCGAAAACTTTGATTCGTACGAAAAAATTGAATGAAACATAAAATGTGTATTTTGACTAGGTCTACAACTTTTGTTGATGTTATTTTTTTTAATTTTCAATGGTTCTCGAGATAAACGTGAGAGACCATGATTTTTATGGGGTTTTTATGGTTTTTACAATAAAAATCAAATTTGCGCCAATTTTCACCAGGATTTTCGTAATCAACGTGTCAAAATACATGAGTACAAGGAGTTTCAAAAAAATCGGAGGTAAGGGCTATTTGGAACTTTATCCGAAAACACTATAAAGTTATCTGTATCTGTGCATGGCAGCCTTGTTAACCAAGTTCAAGCAGATATATTAAATTTATTGGTATTCTCATTAAAAGTTTCTTTGTTTTCTTTTTTTGTTGAAGTCAAAACATATTTTCTTGTTGATATGAAATATCTTCTTTGGAAACAACCCATGAAATTTGCATTCTATCAATAATTCCTTCTGTAATGCATCCAGCCTAAGTTTTCTGCTAATTAAATAAAGTTCTTTAATACCCCGACACCGGACTTTCAGTAACATCTATCATAAAATCATATTGCACCAAATTTTTATCAATTACACTGAAAACCATATTAACAAAAAGAGGGAAAAAAATAGGTAAAATAATTTTTTATATAATTTCCTGCGTATAGAATCCAAAAAATTGTAATCCAATGTTCTACAAATACTTCACTACAACACTAATTGAACAAACATTTCAATTATTTTTCAAAATTTTTTCAAATTTCATTGATTTTATTTTTATTTTTAAAGATGGAAACATCAATCCACTGTTTCAATATAAATTTTTTTAAATTATAAGAAAAATTCTTCACCGGGAAGAAAATTCAGAAAAACGAAGTGTAGCGATCGAGAGATGGCCGACGACTGACCGTCTACATAATATACCATGAGAAAAACGATCGTTTTAACATTTTTTGAGACAATAACCAGTCCCAAACCCTCGTAGAAGTCATCTGTTCGAAGAATGCTAATAGATTTTAGGAAACTATACAGAAAGTCTTAGCCCCAGATATCAAGATTCAGAATCTAGTCTAGAGAGACAATAATAAGATAGTAAAATATTTTTACATTTAATTATGAAATTCAATGTTAATTGTATTCAATTAATATACCTCAAATTGATCGAAATGAAATCTACTTTCTTATGAAAATTTTTTGTGTACTAAATATGAACACCCAAAAAGTTCACAAATCAATAAAGAGAGACGGTAACAAAGCTATTAATTTAATAAGAAATCTTGCTAGATACAAAAGAATTTGGGATGGAATCATTAATTGGCTACAGTGACTTTAGCTTTGTGTCGTAATTTTGAATTTGTGTGAATTAATTTCCAATAAAAAAATAAAATAATCTGACTTTGGGATTTGTTCAGAATTTTTTCACCCATGTCAAAACTTCAATTTTCAATGAATGAATGAAATATGTACCAAAAATGAAATTACTATCAATTATATCTGTTTTTATTCTCAGGTAATAATGTTTTTCTAATCTAACATTTGTTCAATTTTATACCTGTTGTTTTCCTATAAATTACCGCTGATGAGGAAGTCTAAATTGGCTTCGAAACATGTTGGCCCCCAGTAGTATGAAAAAGACGGAGAAAAGAAAGAGTGAAAGGTTGGTTTGGTTGACTCTTTTTCTCCCTCTTCTTTTGTTGTTATACATTTATTGTATATTTGTCTCTAATGAGCCGTAAAAAGTTTCAAATTCGTTCAAAGCCGTTTCAAAGTCTTTTTTTTGTATTTGTGAACTTTTGGGGTGGTTCTTTTTTGGTACACAAAAAATTTGGATGAGAAAGTAGATCTCATTTCGATCTTTAAGAAACTAAACATATCCAAAATTGAAGTAGGAAAATCTCCAATTTACTCATTCTTCAAAGAAAGACAATAGAAATTTTTGTTCAAATATTCTACATTCTACAATTATTTAATTAGATTTAAAAAAATAAATGTACCCATTTTTGACTTTTGTTTTAATCTAAAACACTTTAATCAAAAATTATGTCTTCGACAAATAAAATAGTTTTTATTATAAAATTAAAAAAGGATTTAACCTTAAACAATGATTAGAATAATTAGAAAAAGGAGAAATTTTTCAGAATTGCTCAAAATAGTGATCAAGAATTTAAGTTATTTTCAACAATAGAAGAGTTATTGTTATTGATGACAAACGTAAGAGTAGATTAGAAAATATTCGACGTAGAAAATTACCGACAATTTAAATTTCCTTCATTGGAAAATTCCCTAATTATAAAATTCCCGACAGTTTATAATATTCTCGAATTAAAAATTTTTCGATAATAGGTAAGTCCTGAAATAAAATCGCCGGCGTTATAAAATATGATTAATAAAATATAATTATTCAGATTCAGGAATTTTATAATTCTTGAATTTCCCTGTGTCGGAAATTTTACAGAGTTATATATTTTATGTCAGCAATTTTATTTAGGTAATTTTCTATTATCGGGAATTTTGGGATACGGTAATATCATAAGCGGGTGGGGATTTTATTATCACAAAATTTTTCAGTTCGGGAATTTTCAATTTTCGGCAATTTTCTAATTTTTCTAATTTTTCTTTTCGAATATTTTCTTTTTCGGTAATTTTCCAGTGTCGGAAATTTTATTTTTCGGCATTTTTGAGTCATCCTGCTTAAAGTCGATTTTTACACGCTTTTCAATTCTTATTATGGGACCGTTAAAAAAATACGTAATGCTTTTTTGAGTTTTTACCCCCCACCCTTATAACGCGACGTAGTTTTTCGTTTATCCTTATATAAATAAATTATCGTTGAGAAATTTGAGACTCCTTGTACCATATTTTGTTAGGTTTGGGTCTAGACAATAAAATTAAGCGTTTTTATAAATTCTCTAAAAAGATATTGCAAAAAAAAGAAATTTTTTTTAAAGTTTTGTTAAATTATAAATAATTTCCGAAATAATGGACAGTTATAAATTTTCTGCATTTTAAAGAAATATTTACTCAAAATATCCGTGACGTATCGAGAAAATTTCATTCCTTCTTACCTGAATTCAGTCCAATAAACGTGAACAATAAATTTGTAAAAATTGAGTGGAAAATTTACAAAAGAAATAGACAAAACAATTATGCTGTATATTTTAAAAACATTCAATGAATCATACATGATTATCACATTTACAATTTTTTTAAATCCTTTTTTTCCATTATAAATTTTTTTTGAATTTTTATAATTTTTGATTCTAATCTCAGAAAGGAAGACCGCTAACTGTGAATTTTAGTTTCGGTTAATAATTTTTTCAATGAAAGCTCTTTCCTGAGTATTAACTTGCTGAAGCAGTGACACGCACTTTTTCACCCTTTCCAAGAAAATCGACTTTGAAATATTCGCCACACGTCAAATACCGTTTGGCGAAAAACTCTTTCGATCGGCCAGTAGCTCAGGCAATAGCGCTTCGGCTTCATAGCCGGAGGGTTTTGTGTTCGATTCTCGCTGCTTGCATTTATTTTTATTGATTAAAATGTTTTTAAATATAATTTCCTTGAATAATAATTAATTATGTTTATCAATTATATTTCAAATAGAAGAATAAACGAGGTTTTTTAAACGAGAAATTGTATTTTTATTCAGAATTTTCAAACAGAACTGTGGCTCATCAAAAAAATATTTTCTTTCTGGAATAGTGTATATTTCTTTCAAGTTTTTTTCTTGCAAATAACTACAAATAAAACACAATATTACAAATAATATTTCATTGTATACAAATATTTTTTTGATGAGTCACTGTTTTGTTTGAAAATTCTGATTAAAAATACAATTTTTCATTTCAAAAACCTCGTTCATACTTCTAATTTTGAGTATAATTGATAAAAATTATGAAAACAATTAATAGCATTTACAGAAAATAAACATGTTTGCGAAAAAGATGATAAAGTTTAAGAAAGTCTGTTTTCCCGCGAAAAAGTGCATTAACAAATTATTATTTGCATAATTTTTGAAGATTATTGAAGGAAATCATATTTATAAACATTTTAATAACTAAGAAGAAAATAAATGAATAGAAAAAGTGCAGGCAGCGGGAATCGAACACGCAACCTTCCATCTATGAGGCCGAAGCGCTACTGACCGAGCTACGGCCGATCGAAACTACCGGAAGTGTTTTTTGTTGAACTACTTTGGGAATTGATACTCAGGTTCTTTCATTTAAAAAAGTATGAATCGAAACTAGTCTCATTGAAAAACGGAATAAAAAATCGTATTCACTTTTGTTGAATCCAAAAGCGTTATAAGATTCTTGAAGCTAATAAAAATAAAAGTACATTTTTATTCTTCAGACACAATTTTTCTTCTTTTTTTCCCTCTTTTCTTTCAATTTTGCTCTTTCTGGAAAACGTAAAATGTAATTAAAGTTTCTAATATGAGTAATAATAATAATTCTAATATGAGAAAAATATAAAAAATAATTTTGTAATAATAGTTCTTTAATAACAATTTATCCAAAGCTCTAATTGTTATCTATTATAAAAAATATATAATTATTTGAAAAATTTATATATGAAAAAATAAATAATATAATAAATGAATAATAATAAGAAAATGTGAATAATATGTATTAGAAAAAATCATATTTGTTTTTGTTGAATCCAAAAGCGTTGTGAGACTCCTTAAGCTAATAAAAATAAAAGTATATTTTTAATCTTCAGATGCAATTTTTCTGCTTCTCAACTACCTCTGCATGTATTAATAATATTTATAAACCGACGGCAGCAGCTGGGTGGTGATTTACAACTCGACGAGATTTTTAATGTTAAGCACGTCTCTATCAAAGCTCGTTTGTCGGTAACCGGCTGCGCTCGGAAGTTTTGGTTTTCTGCAGTTTTCCACTCCCTTGACAAAATGTTCAGACAAATGCGAGAGCTTCCAATGAAAATCCGGCCGCAGATGTTGAAGAATTCTAAAAATTGAAAATGGAAAAAAACCCACAAGATTGAGTACGTCAGGCATTGCTTGAATGCTTATGAGAGTTGGGGTAATTGGAGTAAAAACCAAAGCGTTGTGAGATTCTTGAAGCTAATACAATTGAAAGCACATTTTTATTCTTCAGACGCAATTTTTGTTCTTCTCAACTACTTCTAGAAACTGTAAAATATAATTAAAGTTTTTAATAAGGGTAATAATAATAATTCTAATAAGAAAAAAATAATGTTTTAAAAATACTTGTTGAATAACAAATTATCAACTGCTCTAATTGTGATCATCCATTCAAGTGAACTCTACAATAACCCCCAACAAATAAAGAAACTTGGAAATTTATTCAAAAACCGAAGTAAAAATCGAGGTGAAAACAGGAATGAAAATTCGTATTTGGCGGGCCGAGGTGTGAAGATAAAAAGGAATTTTCTCCGCGAAAAAATAAAAATAAGACACCCCTAGTTCTGGGTGAAAACGAACTAGGGGTGACCATGGATTGTTAGAGGATTTTCTAAGCACACCCTTCGATACGAGTCCTAATTGGTCGGCTTTTGGGCAGCCATCTTTCGTATGGGCGTGTTTTCTCTTTAATGCAGGGGTGAATCACCCTACATGCCAAAAGCCTACACAGGGCCAGCAACCCCTCTCGGGCTGCCCCCTCTTTATTTCCTCTCCTGATCTTATACTCTGATCTGCTTCTTTTCTCACTATCTCTCTTTTTTCTCTTTCTTTTTTGCTAGGCTACTAGGCTAGCTCTTAACATCTTTTTTTATGCTCCTCTTTCTGTTTCTACTTCTCCCTTCCACGAAATATTGTCTCTCCTTACCCAAGGAACATTTTGCGGAGCTGAGGGCTCATACTCACCCCTTCAATTTTTACGACCTTTGTGAGAAATTTATGTGTACATGTGCGACAAACATGCAGAGACTACTTGTGCCTGTTAGAATTAGAAGTTAGAATTAGAACGGAAAAGCGGGTAGTCTCGAAGTCTAATTTTGATTTGTAAAATTTTTGGGTGTTCCTTTTTTAGTACACAAAAAATTTTCATAAGAAAGAAGATTTCATTTCGATCTTTAAGAAATTTTAAGAGAGAGGCATTGAGCAAGGATTTGTTCCAATCAGCAGAGTTGTCTATGAATACTTAAGATTTCTTTTGATTGAGGTCGTTAATGATTAACTCAATTTACCAAAAGATATCTATTTTACTTAAATATAGTTTACAAATTTGAGGAAGTTAGCGATTTTTCAGAAATGTGTTATTGGTTTGGATTATTATCTTTTTCTTGTTTGAAAAATGAAATAATCTGAATAGATTGGTTCTAAATCAACCCACAAAATTTGATCTTGGCACTATGATTTATTTTCTCCATTTGTCATGTTCTGTGTAAATGAATCTTGTAATAATTTTTTGAGGTTCTTTCAATTTTATAACTATTAAAATGTTAACCTTGTACTTATCAAAAAATCAGGTTGCCAAAAGGTTTCAAATACAATTTCATTTTTACAGCTACTTAAAATGTTAACCTGGTACTTATCAAAAAATAAGGTTGCCAAGAGGTTTTACATACATTCAGGCAAAAAATGATACCCTCGTTGCCTACAAAAAATGGTATTCTGAGGAAGATGCCATATGGACAGTATATGCATTCTGTTTTTATGTACCATTGAGTACTTTATTTACATTTTTCTCAAATCTTATGATTTTGCTTCTTATAGAGGAAGCTTTGTAATGGTAACAATTTCGAAAAATTTTTAATTCGTTTAATTAAAAGTTCTTCAATTGAAAAATGTCTAATACAATGTTCTAAGCAATTGTACAGATGTACGTGTGTATGTGTGTATAAAAGTGTGTGTGTGTGTGTGTGTGTGTGTGTGTGTGTGTGTGTGTGTGTGTGTGTCACACTTTCTTGTGAATTCGACAACTTGAAGACAATTGCAGATAAATTAATGAAATTTGGAGGGTTTTTTTTCACAACTAATATCTGAAAACTGACCGAAGGATTTCTAAAAATAATCATTAATTTTTTTTTACCACTTTATAATATTTTAAACATGGGTTCTATATAGTAAAACTTTTTTCATTCATATATTCGAAGTTGATGCAGGATTATAAAAGATTCCTTGTCTTTACACGAATCGATTGACCTATAATATTATCAAATTTTATTGAAGAGTGACGAAGCTATGGTCATTTATAATATTTAAAAAATTTCTTTCACAGTAAAAAATTTTTTATTAATGTAATTCAAAGTTGATGTAAGAATAAAAACGAATCCTTGATTCTAGACGAATCGATTGACCTATAATATTAATATACTTTATTGAAGAGTAAGGAAATTATGGTAATTTATAATAGATGAAAGATTTGTTTTTTTACAGTAGAAATGTTTTCATTTACATAATTCCAAGTTGATGCAAGAATAGAAAAGATTCTTTGATTCGAGACGAATCGATTGACCTATAATATTAATGCATTCTTCTGAAGAGTAAGGAAGTTATGGTCATTTTGGTCACTGATAGTATTTGAAAAATCTGTTTTTTATAGTACAAATTTTATCATCAACATAATTCAAAGTTGATGCAAAAACAGAAAAGACTCCTTGATTCGAAATGAGTTGATTGACCTACTTGTATTTTTGTATTTTTACTTCCTCTATGAGGAGGCGAATATATTTGTTGAATAGTCATAATGAAGAAGCAAAGCGCTCATTAAAAATGAGCACCATACAATTATAAATATGTACAAACAAAGTGGAAACACCCGAGATTGAATTCACAACTAGTTTACAGATGTTTTTGATTTCAAATATGTATATTTAATATATTTTTCAGTCTACTATAACATTTGTTTTTTCTAAATATACTGTTAATATAATTGAAATGTCATCCTGGTACTTATTATAAACATAATAAAGTTGCCAGAAGGATGTACATAATTTGAGGTATAATAATTGAATACAATTAAAATTAAATTCCATAAATGAATGTAAAAATATTTTACTAACTTATTATTGTCTCTTTGGACTAAATTCTGAATCTTGATATTTGGGGCTAAGACTTTCTGCATAGTTTCCTAAAATCTATTAGCATTCTTCGAACAGATGACTTTTATGAGGGTTTGGGACTGGTTATTGTCTCAAAATAATGTTAAAATGATAATTTTTCTAAGGGTATATGTAGACGGTCAGTCGTCGACAATCTCTCGATCGCTACACACTTCGTTTTTCTGAATTTTCTTCCGGGTGAAGAATTTTTCTCATAATTTAAAAAATTTATATTGAAACAGTGGATTAATGTTTCTATCCTCAAAAAGAAAAAGAAAATTAACAAAAGCTAAAAGAAATTGAAAAAATTATTGAAATGTTTGTTCAATTAGTGTTGTGGGGAAGTATTTGCAAAACATTGGATTACAATTTTTTGGATTTTATACGCAGGAAGTCATTTAAAAAATTATTTTATCTACTCTTATTTTCCTGTTTTTGTTAATATGGTTTTCAGTGCAACTGATAAAAATTTGGTGAAATTTAATTTTATGATAGATATTACTGAAAGTTCGGTATAGAGGTATTACAGAATTTATTCAATTAGTAAAAACTTAGATTGGATGCATTACAGAAGGAATCATTGATAGAATGCAAGTTTCATGGGTTTTTTCCAAAAAAAAGATATTTCGTATTAACAAGAAAATATGTTTTGACTGCTATAAAAAAAGATAACAAAGAAACTTTTGATGAGAACACCAATAAATGTAATGAATCTCTTTGAATTTGGTGAAAAAGGCTGCCATGCACAGATACACATAACTTTATAGTGTTTTCTATTTTAGAATAATAAAAAAAAATCTTCATAAGAAAGTGAATTTCACATTGATCTTAAAGATTTTTGATTTTAATAAAAAAATGGAAAGATTGACTAAACAATTTTGATAATAAAAAATGTTTTATTCTTACTTTCAGGTAATATATGAATTTAATTAATATATGTTTCATTATTTATAAGTGTATCTATCCTATAAATTACCCCTGATGAGGAAGTATAAATTGGCTTCGAAACATGTTGGTCCCCAGTAGTATAAAAAAGACGGAAAAAAGAAAGAGTGTGAGGTTGGTTTTG
>JAUMHM010000031.1:66842682-66859458 GCA_032362435.1 Melikaiella ostensackeni
ATGTACTTCGTTACAGATTTAATAAAATCCACTGAGGAGGGCCACCATTGTGTGCCGAAACGTTTGAAACAATTCAATTTATATTCAATTTCACCTGATCCTAAAGCCAATAACGAACATCAACATTCCTTACGAATTTTACTATTGAGGGTCAATACAATTTCCCCACCGATTTTCAATTTGTAATTAAATTAATAATATTTTTCTCTCAATTTTGCGTATTTTTGAATTCTTCTGTAATGAGGGCAGAGAAATGAAACAAAAATACTATGAAATGAATAAAGTTGCATAAGGTTGATAGAGAAGTTTGAATTTATAAACTGGATCCGAACAAAGCATGAAATACCACGTTCTAAAGTTGTTATGTATTTCAGACTCAAATCCTTTAAATATGAAAGGTAAATTATCGCTCAAATATATGGTTTGGACGGTTTTTAATAGAACACTTTCAAAATTACAGCTGCTTCCAAATTGAAAGTTTTCAAATTTCCAAAAAATTTTTAAATGATCAATATAATATCGATCAATTTCATTTTTCCACTGTTTACAGATAAAATCCTCTAAAGTTTTTATGGTTCCAAATTTTAATCTTTCTCATTCTGCTGATCTTTAAATCTAAAGACTCAAAATTTGAATCATTTTGAAAATAAAGCGTCCCCAAGTTAAATAATTTTCGATGTAAAACTTTTATTGATTCAAATATAGATTTTACTCAATAAAAATAGGGTGTTTTCGAAATTCAAAAGCTTCCAGTTTGGATTATCTCTACATTTTTTCAGTAAAATAGTTAATTTTCCAACCAAAAAAATTAACTTTCAATTACAATGATGAATCTTCAAGCAAAAAAAAAAAGAATTTTTAACCAAATAGTTGATTTTTTTTATCTAATAAGATGAATTTTCAACAAGATACATCATTTTTCAACCTAAAATGGAATGATTAAAAATTCAGTTCAAAATTTTATTTTCAACAGAAAGAACGAATTTTCAACAAAACTGTTAAATTTTCAAGCAAAAAGATGAACTTTCAACTAAATTAATTTTAATTAAGAAAATTAATTTCCTATAAAAAAGACGAATTTTCAATAAAATACATGAATTTCCAACTAAAAAAGATCAATTTTCAACCAACAGGATCAATTTTCCACCGAAAAAGACGAAGTTTCAACAAAATATATGAATTTACAATTAAAAAAGATACATTTTCAACCAAAAATGGAATAGTTAAATTTTCAGTTAAAAAAGAAGATAATTTTCCAACCAAAAAAAAAATGAATTTTTAATCAAATAGTTCACTTTTTTTATCCAATAAGATGAATTTTCAACAAGATACATCATTTTTCAACCTAAAATGGAATAATTAAATATTCAGTTCAAAAAATTTATTTTCAACAAAAAGAACGAATTTTCAACAAAACTGTTAAATTTTTAACCAAAAAGATGAACTTTCAACCAAGAAAATTAATTTCCTATAAAAAAGATGAATTTCCAATAAAATACATGAATTTCTAGCTGAAAAAGATAAATTTACAACCAAGAGGATCAATTTTCTACCAAATAGACGAGTTTTCTTTTTAAAACATTTTTTTTTTGTTTAGTTTCATTGCACCAATTTGACACCCCCGCTCAAGTGCGCTCAGGGCAAATGCCATGCCTGCCATACCCTAGATACGCCTCTGAATGAAGGTCAAGATTGAACTGAATCAAATTCTATAAAAGACTAACTTGATAAAGGATTTGAAATTTAGGAGGTCACTTTGGTCATTAGCTCCTAAATGTTTCAAAAACTAAAGCAATCTTTTGAAAACAAATTAATTTACAAGTGGTCAGAAACTCTCCAAAAATCTCCAATAATAACTAATCAATAAAAAATTAATTAGTTTAAAGTTTCGCCTCAGTAAAACAAGTTATTATTGTGTCAACTTGATAATACTTGTCCACTAGTGGTCTTTTCCCTCAGGTTCCAAAAAGACGACTCCATTATTAAATGCTCGTTGAACCGAGGCAATCGAATGATTCCACAACCAAACGAAGGGCTGGCACGCGCTTTCTAAAATTATTGTGAGTCAAGCCAGCAGGAAGAATTGGAATGGTAGGGGATGGAGGTTTTACGGTGAAGGGAAGGGGAAGGGGTTAGGGGTGAGAGAGAAGAAAGAAAGAGAGTAAAAGAGAAAGACTGATAAAGTGTATGAAGCAGGGAGGAAGGGTGGAGGGAGGAATAAAGGTAAGGGAGGAGGTAACTTAGTAGGGGGAAGTACAGAGTGAAAGAGAGCGCGATAGGGACAGGGCAAGGAAGGGTGGGGAGCACGAGGGGACCGCGAAAACCGGAAACTGTACAGAAATAGAGACGACGTCTCTCAAGGTTTTTCCCTTCACCAGATACGGCAAACCCCTTTCGAATTCAAAATTCTTGAGCGCCTAGAATCTAGATTTTAGAGTCTGGATGCCACCAAGCGAGCTTTCAAAATACCCGGTATACTTGAATAGCTCCCGATTTTCAAGATTTAATGGAGAGATAAGAGGGTGTATTCAGAATAGATGTGCAAGATCCATTATTTGTAGAAATCTCAGGATTTCAGGAAATAAGGTTCATATGGGTTCATAGTTCTCACATTTATGTTAGGAATTAGAATACATGACAATGAGCTGTATACAATTATACATGCAAACTTCTGGCTGAGTCGAGCTTTATTTGAATTTAAGATTTTTAATTTGTTTTTTGAAAGTAGAGTACGCAGAGTTTTTCAAACTTTTTGAAATGATATTTATGTTGTTTTTTTTATCTAAAATTGTAAATTGACTAACTAAATTTTGGCAACGACCCGTAGTAGTTATGTATCTTTAATTAACTTAACGAACTTTAAGGAACTCAAGTGAATTTAGTTGAATTTAGTTTATTTCAACTGTATTTGAGGTACAATCGATGTGAATTCAACTAAATTCATTTTACTGTATAACTAACCTCAAATGAATCCCTCGCAATTCCAGGGAATTTAAATAAATTTCAGGGAATGCAGGGGATTTTAATAGATTTCAAGGAATGCAACGGAATACCAAGGAACTTAAGGGAATTGAATGGAATTTAACCGAATGCTATTCAAAGTGAATTCAAATAAATTTTACTAAATTCAAGTGAATTCAGATCAGTTCAAGAACCAAGGTAGAAAGAGGCAAAAATTCAAAGGTATTCAATAGAATTCAACGAAATGCTATAAAATTCAAGGGGATCCGCAAGGGTATTCAATTATTAAGTAGAATTCAACAGAATACAAATCATTTAAATGTAATACAAGGAAATTGAATAGAATTGGAAGGTATTCAATGAGTGAAACGGAATACCAAAGAATTCAAGGGTATTTGACAGAATTCAACCGAATGCTATGCAAAGTGAATTCAAATGAATTCTACTTAATTCAAGTGAATTCAGATCAATTCAAGAACCAAAGTAGAAAGAACCAAAGAATTCAAAGTTATTCAATAGAATTCAACGAAATGCTATAAAATTCAAGGGAATTCGCAAGGGTATTCAATTATTCAATAGAATTCAACAAAATACAAATCAAATCAATGTAATACAAGGAAATTTTATAGAATTGAAAGGTATTCAATGAATGAAACGGAATACCAAAGAATTCAAGGGTATTGACAGAATTCAACCGAATGCTATGCAAAGTGAATTCAAATGAATTTTACTTAATTCCAGAGAATTCAGATCAATTCAAGAACCAAAGCAGAAAGAACCAAGGAATTTGAAGGTATTCAATAGAATTCAACGAAAGGAAATGCTAAGTGAATTCAAATAAATTCTACTTAATTCAAGTGAAATCAGACAAATTCGAGAATCAAAGAAGAAAGAGCCAAAAAATGCAGTGGAATGATATGAAATTCCAGGGTATTCACAAAAGTATTCAATGTAGAATTCAGCAAAATACAAGTCAGTTCAGTGTAATACAATACGAGGTAATTTAATGGAATTGAAAGGTATTCCAATCAATGAAACAGAATACTAATGAATTCAAGGGTATTCAATAGAATTCGACGGAATGCTATAAAATTCGAGGGAATTTTCTAGGTTATTCAAATGAATTCAACAAAATACAAATCAATTCAATGTAATACACGGGAGTTTAATGGAATTGAGAGGTATTTAATGAATTAAACAAAATACCAAAGAATTCAAAGGTATTCAATATAATTCAACTGAATGCTATGAAATTCCAGAAAAGTTGCAAGGGTATTCAATGTAGAATTCAACAAAATACAAATCAATTCAATGTAAGACAAGGGAATTTGACAGAATTGAAAGGCATTCAATAAATGATACGGATTACCAAAGAATTGAAGGGTATTTAATAGAATTCATCGAAATACTATGTAATTCCAGGAAATTAGCAAGGGTACTCAATAGAATTCAACAAAATACAAATCAATTCAATGTAATACAATATAATTTAATGGAATTGAAATGTATTCAATAAATAAAAGGGAATATCAAAGAATTCAGAGGTATTCAATAGAATTCAACGGAATGCTATGAAATTCCAGGAAATTCGCGAGGTTATTTAATGTAGAATTCAACAAAATACAAATAAATTCAGTGTAATACAAGGATATTTGATGAAATTGAAATGTATTCAATAAATGAAAAGGAATACCAAATAATTCAAAGGTATTCAATAGAATTCAACAATAATATAAGAGAATTCAATGGAATTGAAAGATGTTCAATGGATGAAACGGAATACCAAAGAATTGAAGGCTTTTTGATGGAATTCAACGGATTTCTATGCAAAGTGAATTCAAGTAAATTTTATTGAATTCAAGTGAATTCTAATGAATCCAAGTGAATTTTACTCATTTCAAGTGAATTATACCAATTTTAGTAATAGTTTCCCTCTTATATAATCTACAAATTTTTAACCTGGATATAAGTTGTAACTTGACAGTTTTCTGAAAAGTTTTTAAGTTCATAGGCAAAAAAACCTCGAAAAACCCGAATTGAAAGGAAATCATGTATTTTTGAAACAAAAATAAAGTAAAAAAATGGTATACAAACATCAAAAAATGTAAAAAGAGATGAAATATTTTTATGATCCTAATGCAGATCAATTCCAGATAATTCTAATAAATTCAAGTAAATTGTAGTAAATCGAGTGAATTTTACTGAATTTAACTAAATTCTAATAAATTCAAGAGAATTCTGCTGAATTCAAGTGAATTATGTTAAATTTAGTAACAGTTTTCCTTTTATATAATGTACACATTTTTAACCTAAATATACATTCTAACTTGACAGTTCTTTTCTTGAAACTTTTCATGCTCACAGGCAAAAAACCCGAATTTAAAAGAAAACATGTATTTCTGAAATAAAATGAGACTACAAAAATGGTATACAAACATCTTAAAATGTAAAAAGAGATGAACTATTTTTCTAATCCTAATTCAAATAGCCGAAAACACCCGTTAGATTTTGCAGAGTCTTCGTAGCAGAAGCAGGCGAAACCCGCGAAAACCGGCGTCCGAAAGTGGGGGTACCACGTGGGTATTCGCGAGCCAATCGTGGCTCGGCGGGCCCGGTCGTGCCGCAACGAGCGAATGCAAATAAAAAAAAAGCGCACATAGAAGACGCATCGCGCGTCGGCCAGAAGAGAAGAGAGTGCGTGAGAGAGTGCCCAGCAGTCTGCGAATTTTTTCGGTTTTCAACTCAAAAGGAGCCCCCAACCCCAAATTCACAGTAGCGGATAATTCACCTCAAATACGGAAGAACCAACAACCAAGCCGGAAAAACAACTGTAAACAAGAAATCCTCGAAGAATCTACTCTGTGCGCGTTTTATGACTTCATTTGCAATTCGAGCTTTTTTCGAATTGACCGTTATTTCATTCTCATTTGTTTTCCCATTTGTGCATTTTCCGGAAGTTTGAGGGTCGAATGTTTCGCGTGCCGGTAGGAAAATCGAAAGCAAACAGCTGACACGTGACGGTTGACAACTTCAACTTGTTTTTCAGTTAGCAGTATCGTTTTTTGAGAAGAAAATAGGAGGTTCGGTTTTGTTAACTTGTGACTTGCTTTGCTTGTTTCCTCCCTCCTGGTGCGAAAGTTGCAAACGCGCGGGAGTAAGCAATCGTCCTCGTGTGTTGTCGGTGAGAAAAAAATAGAAAAAAAGTTTGTTCGTTATCAGCCGGTATCGGTATCCACGTGCCCGAGCGCCACCTCGGAAAAACCGCCACCATAGCGTCCAAAATTGAGCAGGGCACCATGTCGAAGCTCTACGTGGGCAATTTGCCGGCGGATTGCAACGAAGCCGCCCTGAGACAGCTTTTTCAGGAACACACCCTCTCGTGCACGACAATTCTTGTCAAACGAGGCGGTTATGCTTTTGTTGACTGCGCTGATCAATCCACGGCCGATAGAGCGATCGACAAGCTGAATGGTGAGTTCGGCGAAAATCCAAGGAAAATGCTTCTGCCAGCTTCAGATCAATGCTTTTTGCAGCTTCAACGCTAATAAAAAAATGCTTTTTTCCTGCTTTTATAATTATCTATCCTTTTCCCTGCTTCCTGCTTTTAGTTAATAATAATACAAAAAAGGTTGGTAAGATTAAATAAAAAAGATCGATGGTTTAGAAAGGATCAACGAAATGAGGTTATGTGTGTAGTGGAGGATCTCTGAGATATTTTTTTGTGGTAAGAAAATAAAGAACAACATGGGAGTTGTCAGAGAAAAACTAAAATTTTGGATCTTTTTTTTTGAGATAATAAGATAATCTGCAGATTTAAGAAATCATGACCATGTATCTTTTTACGCACGCTCACGCTAAGAGACTTTCACCTAGGTCGGGAGTCAGAACGAAGGTTCACCGAATTTTGTGTTGGTGGTGGGAAAAGGGTCTGCGCAGGCGGGGAATTCCCGATGGGAAAATCTGCGAGTATTTTTTCTTTGGAATATTTTGGGGAGAATCTGTCCTCAAATTTTTTTTTTGCTTAAGCTAATTCCTTTTTTCCCTATATTGCTTTACGGCTTGTTTTGCTTATTTTCTTGTTTATTTATAAGATTATGATTTTTATTGTGATAGGCATTTGAAAATAGTCAAATAGTGGCAGATATTACAATTGTATTTTCGTTTTTATATCGATTTAAAAGTGTTAGGAATTTTTATACTGTTACAGAACATTTAGGACTAGGTTATCTTTTTTTTCTATAAAGAAATTTGTATTAGAGAAAGAGGCAGAAGGCTGTTAAATTTGACTTTTTTCTCACCAGTTTAGAATAAATTTAAATTTAAAATAAAGTCTTTCATTTTTGCGATCTCAGCTTTGATAATTAGGAGCTCGATTCTTTTTATAATACTTTTTATATTGGGTAGTTTTGGGTAGTTTTTGAACGTTTTAAATATTTGTTTAAAACAATGTACGGAGCCCTTTCTGAAATAAGTAAAATTCAATTTTATTTTTACAAAAAGTATTTATTTATTATTTATTAATGTTGTGTATCATACCCGCATGTTCCTAAATGAAAACAGGACAGATATTGTTTTAATAATCAAAAAATCAGATCACTAATGAATTAAACCAGGATTGGGTACCAAAAGTCTTAATTTAAATTCAAACTTGCCAAATAAATTATATCTCTTATCTATGATTGAAATTATGATTCGTTCAATGATTTTGTGTGATTAAAAAATATTGAATTCAAATTGCTATGAAATAAAAGGTTATATATTTATGTTACAAATATTAATATTTTTCTCTCAGAGAAATATTTATCATTGTAAGAAAATTCTATCGAGTTGATTATTATTTTTCATTTGTTATAATGAACCTATAAACTTAGTGCGATAAAAGTATAAGTAATTTAAGTTTAATTGGTTTAAGAAGTCAGTTAAGAATTATTACACATTTTTATATAATCTCTCATTCTGATTTTTAAAAACAATAGTTAATTTCTTATTTAATAAAAATTATATAAATCTCAGAAACAGAGAACCGATTGAAATATTTGAATCGGTCTGAAGCCTTAGTGAATCCGCAGTCTTAATTGGTCATTTCCGATAGCAACCGATTCACTACGATTTCAAATTTAATATTTTATTTAGTTATGTATTAAACATCTGTTTCACGAATGTATCTTATATTTGTTCAAAATGGATATGCATAACAGAATCTGACACACTGGTGTATAATTTGTTTCACTCGCTCATTAATTTACAATTTTTTAATTTTGTTTGAAAGATGGGAGCAGAACCTCAAAAATTTTGATCCGATCAAAAAAAAAAAAAAAAAAAAAAAAATTGAAGAAGAATGAGAAAAATTCTGTTGAATCGGAGTTAGCAGAATCAAGTCATTTAAATGTCGAGGTCCGATTCAAACGCGTCATTTCGATTCAGAAGACAATCGTCCAATCCGGTTTCTTAGAAGAAACCGATTCACTGAAGCAATTATTCAATCGTTTATTTTTTCCTCGTTAAATGGTTTCAAATATGCATATTAAAATAACTCTTCAATTTATGAAGTTACAATCAGAACTATTTTTATTCTTATATTGAACAACAGTCCAGCTCTAGCAAAATAAAAATATTTAGTTCTAGAGGATGAGAACCTCTACGAACGACCTCGAAAATGCTTCCGCCGAAAAATGAACAGTTCCTCGTCCTCGCTTGAACGAACGTTCTAATCCGGGACTATAAAGTTAGATAGTAAAGGTCTAATGCATAATAATATAAGAATTAAAAAGTTTATTAGTATTTATTTCGGTTACTATTATTATTATTATTATTATTATTAAGTTTAAAAAAAGTTAATTTAGTCGGTTAATTTTTTCATTAAGAAATCAATAAATCATCGATTACTAATTGAATCAGATGCATCAATTGCGTCATTTCAGTTTCTTCTAGTATTAAGTTTAATAATTTAATATTATTGAAAAAATACATTGTTTATAAAAAGTAAGATTATTATCTCTGTGAACAGAAAATTAATTAAAAGTTAGCGTAAAATTAACCTTTTTGGCGCTCATAATTTAGGAAAGATCATTTTGAATGAGTGAAATTGAAAATGATGGAAATTGGAAATTTTTCAGATGAAAAGTGCTTTTATGTATTCGTCAGAGAATGAATAACATTATGCAGCAAATGTGAGCTTGTTCGTCAATCGACGCGCGAAAAGCCTATCTCCACATGGTGAGAGACTTACGCATACCCAAAATGGCGGCCGGCATTTCGACGCCGGCAAGGTCACGCATGTTTCGCCTTGTAGATAAGCCCTGCTAATCTCCTTCATTGAATATTCAAATTTACATGAATTATTTCCAATTTCCATTTTATTTTTTTCAAAATTTTCAGTTGACTTTTTTCAATTGTCAGGAATTTGAAGGATTCTTATGAATGAATATTGAATACCGTAAAATAATTGTAATTAATTGAAGGGTGGCGCTGCAAAAGGACACAAGAGCCATTTTTGCAAAAAAGAGATTATTGGAGAAAAAATCAGATAAATTCCAATTACAATTTCTAGGAACTTGATAACATTTTTCAATCAGACTCTCCACGTCTTAATTCAGGACTGATGTCCCTCGGGAGGATGTTATTCTTTTGTTTTTCCAAATTGAAAATTTTATTTGTGGAATATTTATCAATGTTTTAAAGTAATTTTTTTTAAATGTCGGTTTTTTTTTAACAGAACCATAATCTAAATTGCCTTTTAATATATTTTATACATTTTAAACAAATTCAGTTTGTTTAAACAATATTTTTCCAGGAAATTAGGGAATTTTCTCTCTTTTTTGTTATAAATATTAAAACTAGTCATGTAAACAATTTTTTTTGTATATTCGTGAATTGTTTTAACAATTTCATTTCCATGTACATATTTTACATGGGAAATTTTGAGTGTCCGGATTCGCGCACCTGTTGAAATCAAAATTTCGAAAAAAAAACAAAAATATGTACCAGCTCCAAAACCCGTTTCATATCGTACTATACATAATTATGATTTTTCATGAGAACATCGATCGATCTTAATGTCTCCTCTAAACTATTTTGCCTTCTTCATTATCACACTTCTCCTTCCGTGAACTCTGCAATTCATGAAATCGTCTTGAGATAAATTCGAAATTTATGCTCACCCAAAAAAGTGGACCACAGTGTTAAAATCATCAATTATTTATTAAACCGAAATATCAATCATGCACCGAAAAAAACAGGAAATACTATAGTTAAATTCCAATAAAATTAACTGAAAGAATAGTCAAATCTATTAGGTTTTCAGTTAATTTAATTAAAAAAACAACCAGTAAACCTTCTAGCCAACTACTCAATTCTACGAATTTTTTATTTTATGAATAAACTATGAAAAATATTTCCTTTCTTTAAAAAGTGGAAATTCAATATTGACTTGTTTTCAGTGCAAGATTTCACTCGAGTTGAAAATAATATAAAATATGCGCGTGATAACGACCGGGATTCTGATTAAATGATTGCGTCTCTTAACGTAACGAAGGCGCCATATTTATAGCTCGCGGAGATATGGAAAGAATTTTAAAAGACGATATTAAGAAATGCCTTCCCTACGCAAACAAATTTTTCCCACACTGCAGGTTAGAGGTAGACAAACTTTATATCACGTCAAGATAAACTTTGTTACCAAACAGAAAGAAAAAAACACAAATTCAAAAGAATTTTTTTTTATTCGAACGTTTATGGGTATTCCACGAAAATTATTTTTTTTGCAAAAAACCAAAACTAAGCATTGCACAATGAATATTACACAAGTTTGAGATGTTTTGAGTAAAATTTAAAACTGAAATTGAAATTTTTTTTCAGAATTTCCAAACGTACCAAGGTATCTGTAAGCTTTTGCTTCTACACTGTCGAAAATGTGTGTTCTTAAATTTCCGAATCTTAATGTAATAACATTACAGTGCGAGATTGTAATTTCCAAAATACTGGTATTATAATTCTGTTACTCATGTATTGTAATTTTACAACACCTCATAGCTTCACACTTTAGTCTTTACAATACCGTGACTGTAATTTTTCATTACATTCGTATTGTAAAAATTATAACACACAAGAATGAAAGAATTACTGAATTAAAATTACAGGTACGGTGAGCCTCAAGAATTTTCAACCAGAAAGTTCTTGCACTCGACTTGCTTTAAAGAATACTTTTTTCTGATAATTTTAAAGTATTTTACACTAAGAACAAAAATGAAGTATCTAGTCTTTTTTGACATAAGTATAATTCAAAAGTAAGAAAAATTAATATTATATCAGGGCTGCCACGCAGTCACTTAAATCACTTTTAGTCATTCGTTTCTCTCAAATCATACTGTTTAGTCACTTTTTTAAGACAAAGACACTATAGTCACTTTTTTAAAATGAAAAGGTCATTTTAGTCACTTCTTTCAATAAATTTAAACTCAAAACCCAAGGGTTTCTGAATTTCATTGAATTTTTTTTAATTCCTTTGAATTATTTTAAACTGAATTCTTTGGAATTCCCTTGAAATCCACTGAATTCAATGGATCTTTTGGGATTTTTAATTTCTTTCAATTCACACTGAAGGCATTTAAGTTTACCTTAAATTCTTACGGTTTTTATCAGATTCTTATTCACAAATTCTGTTCACTCACATTTATCTGACTTCCATGGAATTTTAGTAGATTAAAAAAATTGTTGTTCTATTCACTTGAATTGTTTGAAATTCATCTTGAATTCGTATGAATTTCATCGAATTCTCTAGAATTCTTCTAAATTCACTCCAATTTTACTAACATCAATGGAATATTTTGAATTTTTCAAAATTTTTTTTGAACTTTGACAATTTCGTTCAATTATATTTCTTCAATGTCTTTTGAATTTCATCAAGGTCTCTTGAATTCTTCCGAATTCACTCCAATTTTACTTGAATCAGTAGAATATTTTTCTAAGTCGGATTTTCTAAGTTGTCTCAATTCATTTGAATTCATTTGAAATTCACCCTAAATTCTTATTAATTTATCCTGATTTTCTTTAAATTTTGATAAATTCTTCGGAATTCTCTTAATTTTTTTCAATTTGCCCAAATTTCTGTTTACTCCCATTTCACTGAAATCAATGGAATTTTTGGATTTTTTTGCAAATCATTTGAATTAATTATGAATTCTTATGAATTTATCCTGAATTCTTTAAAATTCACCAGGAATTCGTATACATTTCATCGAATACTTTTGAATAAAGAACTGTGCGTTTTATGGAGGCTTTTGTATAGCAGAAAATGGTTATTTGTCATTAAGGTTTTTAAAGCGTTTTTGCACTCGACTTTTTTTATTGCTTATTACTTCTGGATCATTTTTAAACGCTTTGAACATTTTATTTCAAAACAGGATCGATCTCCTTTTGAAAAAAGTAAAATTCAATTCTTTCTTTTAAATATTTTAAATGATTGTTTAGGAAGTGTTATTCCACATTAAAAATTGAGTAAAAAAAGTATTATCAAAGAATTGGAAACCGTGCGTTTTATGGAGGTTAAGGTCAGGTTATAACAGGAAATGGTTTTTTCAGTTAAGGTTATTAAAACGTTTTCGTAGTCGACTTTTCTTCAAACAGAAAAAAAGTATTTTTTTTTATTACGGCTTGTTTTTGTTACACATTAGTTTAAGCCCGTTCTTAGTCTCAAAGCTAGATATAAGCCTATTTTTGGCCTTGAAACAAGTTCTCAGTCTTAAACGAAGACCAGTTTCGTAATTCAAAACTTTTTTTGTGTGTATTGTTTATTTCCTTTGGATAGTTTTTAAACTTTTTAATTATTTTTTCAAAGCAATGCATGTTGCCGTTTTTGAAATAAGTAAAATTCAATTCTATTTTTAAAAGAATGTGTTTATTTAACAAACAAACCTGCAGAAGGGGAAGTTATTATATTAAAAAAGTATTTCGCAAGGATTTGATTTAATTTCGTGCTTGACGTAATACTATTATAGTCAAAAGTCATCAAACTAAGAAACATTCAAAACTAAAATTTTTTATTTTTTTAATACTTAAGTCTCTTTCCAAGATTAAAAATTTTTCTTTAAACTACTTATAAATCTTCAGAAATATACTTTCTGTAAAGAAACATTGAGATCAACCACTTTTCGTTTGAAGATGGTTGAGGCCCACCGTGCTATTTAATTAGAGAATAAACTCATTTCCTATCTCGTCAGGAAAAAAACTTTTTAATTTTTTTTAGCGAATATGTCGTGTTGATAACGAGCATATTTTGTATCTTGCTTTGAATTAAAAGAACTAGATAAATTACAATGAAGATTGTAGATAATTTTCTTGTTACTTTTGAATTGAATTGAATGTAGATATTAGGAGTGAGGTCCCTCTGAAAGAGGATTGCCGATCGGTATCGCGTTTTTTTCGGTTCTTTGAAGCTAGAACAAGTTTGCCTGGTTAGATCGTAGCCTAACTAGTATCAGCTTGGATTTAGCAATTTAGGTGAGGTTAGGCTGCATATGGTATTTGTAGAACGTACTATGTCATGGAACAGTGAGGCAGCCGCTACTCACGCCTTTGTGAACGGGCTTTATTGCATGTGTGAGTGTGGCTCAGTCAGCTGCTTAGACTGCTTAGAGCTTAGCTTAGAACCATAAAAGCAAGGGTTATAGATTCACATTCGTTTTTTTTTCTTCCTCCAATTTTAAACTAACAACTTACTTTGAAGTCTGAATTACGTGCATTAACTAGGTGAATAGTAATATTGATAGAAAATTCTGTCAAAAAATGACATTTGGCTAGGACTTATGGCTAATTTTACATGGCAAAAATAATTGTCTCCTGGGGAAGAAATACTACATTTCAAGGCAAACCCTTCTTTGTGGTGAAAGTACTTTGAGCTAAACTATAAAAAATTTTATTGAACATGCATAGTGCCAAGAGTCAAAACTTTAGTAATTTATACTCGAATTCATAAGAGAAATGAATTGCTGAAGGAGTATTTGAAGCTGAGGTATAATAGCAGGGCCGTAACGGTGGTCTCAGAGGCCCCAGTGCAATATTCCTCGGGGGCCCTTCCTCTTCAAAATTGACATATAAAAAAAGGACTTTTATGCCCTAGGAGCTCCTCGCAGCTGGGGGCCTCCAGGACCGAAATATATACACTGAAATTCCCATATAGGCCCGACTTTGGTTCTTGCCTAAAATAGCCTTGGACATATATCGGACCGACTCCAATGTCAACAATCAGGGCCACATAAACCATATCTATGTGATTTTCGTTCGCAGTAAAAAATATTTATTAAATTCCTTTAAATGTTTGTTTCTTTTGAATGATGAACGCCGCCTCTTGTTTTCCTACGATATTTTTGTAACACATAACGTAAACACTGGAAGCGAATGAAGCGAAGTACGGGCCGTGCGAACTGACAAAATTATGCACTTGTGATACAGCCAGCTTTGTTAGTGCGGTGCTGGACGAGTTTGCTGGCTTTAAAGTGCACGTTCTCTGTACACCTTCGTCCCCTGGTCATGGAACGAAATTCTCGGAATGACATACAGCAGACTGATCTATTAGAGACTTTCAGTGTATGCATAAATATTTTTTTCTTGAATCAGTATATCAATTTTTTAATAAAGCTTTTTGGACCTGGGGGCCCCTTGCAGCCGGGAGCCCCGGTGCTCCGCACCGTCTGCACCGGCCTCGTTACGGGCCTGTATAATAGGAACTTGTGCTACTCCACATGGTAAAAGTTTCCACGCGGTACTACTTACTTTTACTGTGCCATATAGTAATTTCTTCCAGAGTGTATAGTGTACAGTGTACACTGTACACTGTACACTGTGTAGTAGAGTAGTAGACTATGACGCAATCCTACTTCAATGGTATTAACATCTTTTTCGCACATTAGAAGGCTCCCCTAGCGATATTTTTCTTCAGTTTTCATTTTCAAAATCGACGCCAAGCTCGAAAGAACGCTCTCAGTTACTTTAATTTTTAATTTTATAAAAACTCTTTGCTTATAGTAGTTTTCATGCAGAATAAATGTGAAAAGTTGTGATTCTGTGACAGAGAAGATTATTGGCACTTTTTTAAGCTAAAGGTAAGTTAAAATCTTATTACAATATAATTTTTTTTCTTGATGTAATTTCGGGAAAAATTATGAAACTTCTTTTTCTGATAGTATGTTCATAGTATTCATTATATAGGAAAGCGTGACTGTAAGTGTAGCAACAACAAAATATGGCAATGCTTTAGAGTGTCCTTAAAATTATTTACTTGTTCTATGTTTTTTGTAGGGACATCATTTTAATAATCACTTTTGTAGGTGATGATTGATATATGAGGAAAATCTAAAAGAAATTTGTATAATAAAATAGAAGTGGAAAAATGTACACATTTTCATTTAGATATTTCGGAGTAAAACGTTTAGTATGCAGTATGCACTATGCACTGCACAAATATGTATCAAGAAAAGTTACAAGGTTCACTTACCTCTCGGTCTATCTACCAAAACCAGCTTACACAACTCTTTCCAGCAGGGATTCTTTATTGGTAAGTAGGTCAAAATTACTAAACTAAAAAAAGTATTTTAGAATCAGCGATTTGAGAATTAGATATTCAGGATGTACAAGTTTGTACGATTTCAAGCATATGTAAGTTGTCTAAAAAAGGTAAAAATTTGAAGGAGGTTAATTTAAGGAACAATATATTCAGTATTCATTGCTTTAGAATTTTTCAACTTTTTTAGGCATTTTCCATATCCTTTAAATCGGAAAAATGCCTAGATTTCGAATATATTATTTTAAAATCACTGATTGTAAATTAAAAATTTTGTTTAGTTTCATACTTAATCCCTACTTACGGAAAAGGGACCCCTGCTAGTAGGGCCCTGGGCACGTAGAAACCGCCATAAAGGTTGTACAATTTCATAGATTCATAGAATATCCATTATCTAAACTGAATATCAACTTTCCTTTAGAATTAGGACAAATATAGCTCACCTAGCCGGTGAAAAGAAAAATGTTCTTGAATCAAGAAAATGCTGTGTAATCCATATTCGTAACAATATTATTATTTTTTGTTGCCAAAGATGATCCAATCTGCGCAGTTAAGATACGGGAAAAGTCCCAAAAAAACGAAAATCTAATGCGGGCTTTGCGCTAGCGCTTCCAGTTCCAGAAAAGAACAGGAAGTTCTCTGATAAAGAAATCCAGCGAGATTTTATTTTACATGTTCAGGTAAACCTATTATTTAATCATAACGATTTTTTCTGTGTAGAAGTAATAATACATTATATTATAATGAACTGTTTTATTTTTCAGGATGCCTCGATTTCACGATTACACACAATATAAAAAGAATAGCTGATGGGTGTAACTCATTACAAAGAGAGAATTCATGAGTATAAAAAATGTCTCGTGCGAAGGCTTTTGGCGTTACGCTTATATATAAATATAATTTTTACTTTAAGTTAATATATAAGGTAATATATAAGTAAATGTTGTCTCGACCTATGCAATAGCAACTATACAGCATAAAATTTATAACCATTTTAAAATAATATTTTTTAATGTGTAACAAAGTAGAAATTACCATGCGGAATACAGTGGCGTGGCTGTAAAAAATTTTTCATATAGCATTCATAACTGTGTATCAGTATGATAATGCATATTTAAAATGCTTAATATTACCATGTGATGTGGTGCGAAAAACTATTCTTCATGGCACTTGTAGGTATATAAAATTCACAGATATTTTCCGAACATTCCTGAATGCAATGCATTTTTCAAAATGCTGAAATATGCAATAGTTTACTT
>JAUMHM010000031.1:66869819-66883241 GCA_032362435.1 Melikaiella ostensackeni
TATTCATAACTGTAGTTATCCTATAAATTACCCCTGATGAGGAAGTCTAAATTGGCTTCGAAACATGTTGGTCCCCACTAGTATGAAAAAGACGGAAAAAGAGTGTGAGGTTGGTTTCGGTTGACTCTTTCCTTTTTCTCCTTCTTTTTCTCTTCTTAGTTTGTACATTTATTGTACATTTTTCTCTAATGAGCCGGAAAAGCGGATAGTCTCGAAGCCTAGTTTTGATTTGTGAACTTTTTGGGTGTTCCTTCTTCAGTAGGGAAGTCATAAAGTAGTGCGAGGCCTGAGTATAAAAAAATGTATGATATCGCAAGCACATTTTTCTTTTTCTGATTCGCGGTCCCCTCATCTTACATCCGGTGTTCCGGGGTCAATAAGCGCCAGTTTGTCGGTTAGAATGATGGGCACAGAGAGGAGGGAAAGGGGAGAGAATTAAGAAGGAGGTGAAGGAGGAAGAGTAGAGATGTGGTAGAAAGGAAAAGATAAAAAAAACGAGAGAGAATCATCTCTCTATACAGGGGAGTTGGATGTATCATAGGCATCGTGGAGATATTACATTGCCAAGGCGCCATTAATCTTCAAACGAGCGGATATTATTTTAATTCTCCAGTCTCGAGCGAGTCTGTCTCTTCCGAGAATTGCAGTCCTTTGTGTCCTGGCCCGACTTCCAGAAAGTAAAAGTGACCGAGAGATTTAATATATCGCGAAAAAAGATCCTCCCTCTTGAGTCTTTCCATATTGGTCCACACGGAAAGACGTTTCACATCATTGTTTCATAAAATTGGTGGGGTTAGAGTTGAAAGCCTGCAAAGAAGGGAAATACAATAAATGAATTCAACCGACGGCAGTAGCTGGGTGGTGATTCTCGATTTGTCGAGATCTTGAATGTTAAGCACGGACAGGCGCGGTTAACGATCGGATGGGTGACCTTTTCGGGATTCTCTTGATCAGTCGTGTTTTCACTGCGTTTAACTACTGCCGAGCGAGAGGTTTGACGCCGAGGATGGATGCTTTGGGCACTCGATGCTATCGAATGTCTACTTCCGGAACCGGCTGCGCTCGGTTGTTTTGTTTTTATGCAGTTTTCCAATCCCCTGAACAATTGTCCAGGCAGACTGTAGGGGATTTTAGAAATTGAAAAAAAGACACCACAGGATTGAGTACGTCAGGCATTGATTGGAGACTTATTATGAGAGTCGGGATAGCTGGGGATTTGGGAAGGGATTTGAGCTAAAAGGTTTAATGTCTGACGATCTCCTGTGGGAGGGTGGGATTTTAGATATGTAAAACCCCGAAAAGGGTTATGGAATAAAAATCTAATCTAGTCTGAGAAATGAATTCAGGCTTTATACTTTTAATTGGCAAATCCGTGGGAAAAAAAAGGTTCACACAAATAATTACAGAATGAATCACGTAGATGGAGTACCCGTTGTCAGGCAGAATGTTGCTGATGGTTGCAGTACAAGTGCTCAGTTTTCTCGGCTCATCCGTTGTCCTGCAACTCGCTGAACTTTGTACTTACACGAGACTCAGATAAAGGGTTTGTTATCTATTTACACTCGACCGAGAAGAATTTCATTGAGGAACATACTCGGAATGCGACGATAGTAAAAGTATCAAATTCAGAGAGACGAGGACGAGGTTCAGGAGACAATCGTTGTCATTGTAAACGGTTTCGACTACATTTGCATAAAAGGCTCTTTCGGGCCTGGGTGACGCCGGATCATAATATGAAAAGCAATAAAAAGGTGTAGACCTTCGTATTCCTCATACCTCGTACTAGACCCTTCTCATGAAATAGAATAGTATCAAATGCTCATCCAAATTTACAAAATTTGGTTTCCAATTTTTTTAACATTTGAATTGAGGTCCTTTCAAGTCAGGACCTATCTTAACGTGCGTGGGTCCGATCGTTTTGTTCGGCAAACTAACCTACCCACCTGAGTAATCCATTGTGTTCGTCGTTCTCTCTTTGTCTGCTCGCTCTCACGCAGAGAGGACCAGATGAGTGCGAGGAAGAGAGAAAAATGAGAGGGTGATTCCAAAACGAAGGGAAACGAGAGGATCGGATCGGATGGAAGAACGAGAGGGAGAGAAGTATGCCACAAGGCCAACCATGCGATTCTTACTTTACTCTTTGCCAAGCCGAAAGCATTATGGGACGACCGACAAACTGCTCCAATTTTATTCAGTTGATTCCTCTTGATCCTCTCGAATCGCGATAATGAGAATTCATTATCGATTCCTAAGACTCAAGTAGCGAAGAATCATAAGGCAAAAAGTTAAGGATACCTTTCAATCAGCCTTATCAGATACTTATTTGGTATGCAGTGCATCCCTTTATTAAAACGGGAAATTCCTTCTCAAGATATCTGAAAAATTTGTGATGAAAGTTCGAGCAATGCATTCAATTGGTTCTGAAAGTAGTAATTGGTGATTGATTTAGGGTCGAGGAACAGTGTTATTAAATTGCAGTGCTTCGGTGCGACCAAACTTTAATTTATGAACCTAGCCGTGCCATAACCGCCGTTTTCGAAGCATCGGCATTCAGAACGACTCGGAATGTGCAACAGGAACCTGTTCTCATTCCCGTTCCCGACCCATTCCTGCAACCTAAATATTTCATTATTTCCCCAGTGTAGAGCTGGTGCGTTCTCCATTGGAAAGTAAGACAGAAAAGGGGACCCAAATGGATGGTCACGGTGTCAAGAAAAGAGGTGATGAAGCTGATTTTGGGTTATGATTTAGAAAAAATGAATCGGGGAATTGGAACCATTTCGGATTTGTCAAGGATAATTCCTTGTCCCACTGCCCATTTCCTTAAAAATTTTACATTTCTATTAGGATGCAAGTCTTAAATCGAGGGTGCTTTTTCTTAAGAGTTCATAGAACGCTTACAGATCGTTGTTCTTGCAATAACAGAATGTTTGACAACACCAAAATATCTGTTATATTGATGATTAGGTATTGAGACAAAACCCACAAAATAGCTGAAAACGTAAAGCTTAGGCCAGAAGAACAAGACCAAATCTTGAAGATGTGTTTTGATCAGAGATCAGCTGTCTTCAATAGCTGAGTCATTCTGCTGAATGGTCCTTCCTTCAGAACCATGAATACTCATAGCGTCATCAATATCAACACTTGAACATATAAGTTGGATTGACGTTTATGAATTCATATGAATTTAAAAAAATAACTGCAGAAAGTCTAGAGTGAATGCATTATCTTCTTTGTTGCTGAAATAGTTCTTCTCTAGAAATAACCAATACCAATAGGCGTAACATCCTGTAGAATAACCTCTAAACATAAGTTGGGTTGATAACTAGCAATGAAGGCAAGTTCGACAAGGGAGCTTACTGAAATCTGAATTGAATCTTGCACTGTAATAATTCTAACTCATACTTAAAAATCACCAGTATCCATATCAACATCTACAAGAAACCAAAAATATCGCTTAGACAAATAATTAAAATTCAAGATGAATTTCACACAACAGCTAAAGTCTTCCTGAACAAAAATGTCGTGTCCTCGAAGAATCCTATCTTTTTTTCGGACCATCCTAGCCTAATATTTCATCTCCCAACAATCTAGTTCTAGTTTCTAGGAGCTTAGGTGCAACAAATCCTGAACTGAACAAGCATCTCGGAATTCAGTACATGCAATTGGGTTGTAGACGAGAGGGTTCGAGGCACAGCTTCTAAAATCTAAGGCACACGTACTTTATGTTCACCTACCTGGTTAGCATAGTTTTCGTTGAGGGGAGCGGGAAAGACCTTGAGCCCTACTTGCTCTGCCGGGTGCCGCTAATACTGACCCACTATAAAGGCACTTGCCATCCTTCTCGTTCTCCAGGACAATCCGCTATTACCCTCTCCCTCGGGAGAGGAGAGCCTGCTAACCTACTCTTGCCGCATCCACCGGCTCCCTAAAACTTGCTTCGTTCAGTTTAGCCCCGACTACACTTGGTTCCAACCACTTCCCTCTCTCTCTCCCTCTCTATTTTATCCATCCCTCTCTTACGCTGTATTGCCCAGTGGCGTAATCAGAACGACAGGAACACGAATTATAGATCAGGATTCCAGAGATTCCCTAAAAACCGACACAACTCGTCCTGGCACGTTTCCGGTTGTTTTTTTTTTAATTCTGTTTTCTATCTCAAGTAGGTTGCGGATTTAAGACAAAATGGTTATATGATTAAGATGATATACTAATACGATATTAAATTTAAATGTATAAAAAGAGATGTAGTTCAGAACTATTGATCTAGAAGAATCATCATTATTGGTGTTTCAGGTACAGTAGTCAGTTACATAGATCACAAACGTCTACAACAAACCAAAAACATTGCCTAAACTTTAATTAAGAATCACTGTGAGTTCGACATAACATCTAAATACTTTCTGAACCAAAATTTCTTATCCTCCAGTCCTTCCTAATTTTTGGTCTTAAATTATTTACGAGAGAAAGGAATACAGAAACATTCAGAGAAATCCAAACATGTCCATTAGAAACTTCTTTCTATATCCTTATTACGAATTCTATTGTTTCGTCAGAGACTCTGATTAGGTTTTTGATTGTATTCTAGCAAAGTGTATTTTTTAGATACGCTACTGCTTTTTCCCTCCTACTACACCCTTATATCTTCTAAGTATGTGTCCGTTAGATTCTGGTGCATGTCTCTGCAAGAGTATTGTGCTTTTGTGTATATGTGTTTACCCCCCCCCCCCCCCCACACACACACACACTTTTTGGCAACAAACATGTGTGGTCTTCACGTGTTTAGACCACGTGTACGAATAGGATTTTTTGAGTGTTTAGGTGCACGCACACATAGTGCGTGAATCTTACTACCGCTTAGAGATGTCCGTGTTGGAGCGGGAACACCACCTAGCATAGCAACTGCTGTTTCTGCATTTCTTAGCATCGCTTGGCCCATACGTCGCCGGTATATTTTAGGCATATAACGGGTGTGCACATTAAAAAAAAGAACATTTCTTTTACATTCAAAAGAAATGAAAACAGTATTTTTTATATAGTCCAAAGATAATTGTCAAATGAAAAATGAGTATAGGGTAAAGAGTCCTAAGAACCAATTACCAAGCCAGTGCGACTTGATGTCTTTGAACATAACAATAATTTTTTTAAAATTTTTAAAATAGCTTTTAATTCCCCAGGGCCCGTAGACTGCATCCCCTTTCCCTCCTCGTATCTTTTGTCCAAACCTGACGACCATGTATGAAAAGGCGATGAATATTTGTACAATAACCGGCAAGAAAGCTTGTATGTTTATAATCAGGATTCGGGAGTAGACCAGTATCGCGATCCTGAAAGTTATATGTATTCATAACCGATTGTTGAACGTCATTTACATTAATACTCCTACCATGTTTCTCGAAACTCGTCTTGCATCTCGGCATATTTCATTGTTGCATTATATTCTTATATAATTCTTTCAAATTATTAAGGATGACTGCTATTTTACAATTTATTGTTCATCAGTCCTTGATACCTTCTTATAGAAACTCGTTAAGAATATTCTCTAAGGATTATTTTAATCGCCTGAAGAAACTTGTCTCTTTCGACTTGTATAGTTATGCAATTTTTATGAGCTAATGTTTCTTAGGAAACTTTTTCTTCCGTGAAACTTCAGCCCTCGATGTAACGGTAACCCCAAATGACATTAATCTTTTTGGATGAGACGGTACATTTTCCGCAGTTTGGATTGCATTTTTAACCACAAAGGATCCTCGGGCTATTTTCCATGGTGGCTATAAAAAAAACCACCATTCGAAAGAAGTGGAGATAAAATGGTTCGTTTAGGGAGTCTTATTGTGACAAAAATCTGTATCGTTTCTGTTTTTATTGCTGATTTAGATTTATTAGTCTCTAAATTAGAAGTAGTCAAAGAATTTCTGAAAAATCGGGAGTCAGTTTATCCAATTTTTTTTATTGAATTAATTAAACATTAGATTCATTCTCAATTGGATACATAATTTTTATTAAACAGTTGTGTCTTTCTCAAAGAGTTAAATTAATCATTCTTTTAAACCAACCAACAAATTAAATAAAGTACATTCATGTGAACAAATAGATTCAATTTTTAATTTGAAGTCTACACAAAAAACTTTTAAATTGTGGTGCTTTTACTGGAAAAGCAGTGAAATTCTTTTCATTCAAGTTTCAGTACACGTTAAATCGTCAATTATAATTTTGAGCCGAAAGGTTTAATGGATGAAATCATTTAAAAATGTGATTTTCTATGTAACTAAACTTAAATTCAGCAAAAATTTGTCTGAATCTAAGAAGATCAATATCTGAATTTCAAGTTCATTACTGAGTTTAAGGTGTAACACTTTTAAATATTCCTTTTTACTGTGTATCACCTTAACATTTTATTGACCTTAAATTTATTAGTGAACTCAAATTAAGTAAAAATTTATCTAGATTCAAATAAAGTTTATCTGAATTAAAGAAAACGTATGATTAAATTCTAAAATTCAGATATAGTTGTCTTAAATTCAGACAAATTTTTACTGTATTTAAGTTCATTTCTGAATTTAAGATCAGAAAAATTTTAAGGTTTATCTAACAAGTATTTTTGTAGTATTTGAAGTATTTTTTTTACTGTGAACAATTTTGACTTTGTATCTCTAATTTTCATTTAAAACAAATGACTGTGAATCTTAAAAGTTGTCTTCTTTTAGAACTGAAGTGAGATTAATTAAATTTAAAGCATAAAGAAAGACACTAATTTCACTGTTACAGGTTTATACGCTGGTACATTTTCTAAATCTATTTTTGGTTTAAATATTAAAAAAGATGAATAAAAAAAGATGAATAAAAAAAGATGAGAAACAGAAAATTAAGAAAAGGGATTTGGAGGTCGCCTTCTTTTTTTCCTCTTTTTTGCTTCCTCGTGGAGGAAGCTTCGTAGTCGTAACAATTACAAATATTTTAAAAATAATGTAATTAAACGTTTCTTAGTTGAAAAAATTCAGCTGTCTAATATAACCTTCTAACCAATTGTATGGAAAAAAGCTAGGCTTATTTTTGCTGCGTCTTGTTTTTTTCAGGTCTTACATCAACTGTTGCCGGGGCAACTTCATGTAATTTTCTTTTGTTTAACAACTTAATTTAAGTTCTTTTTCACTAAAAAATGCTGCGTCTCAATTAAGGGTCAATATCCGACTCCAAATGAGCTCAGCTTTTTTCTCTCTGTGTGTGTGTCGCCCTTTTTAGGTATTTATTGAGTTAATTATATGTGTTTTTCTAGTTCTTTAATGCAGGTATTTGCATGCTTGTTAAAATTTTGTGGTTTTTGATTCTGAAGTTTAAACTTTCTTTTAAATTTCTGAGAATTTTGTCTGTGAATTGAAATTTGAAGAGGACGTTACACCTGAAGAGGCAATTTGACACAATGTGAAACATTGTTTAAAACTGGAGGAACTGCCTCATTCACCCCATCGCTGTCATACTCATCGCCCCTGTTTTGAGGACAGGCGCTACGAAAGAAATCGAGCGTAAAATTTCTCGCTGGTTTTTTTCTTGGTCTCGATATACGAGTCGAATTAGGATCTCGTCGACGATCCTGCATCGAGGTGGGCATCTTGTCGCGAATTGGCTTTTGCATAAAACCTGTTATACCATATCCACTGTCGCATATCCACTCGTAAGAACACTTACGAATATTATTATTGTTACTATGGGGGCTGGTTTATACATGAAGGGGAGATTTGACGCAGGACATAGATACTAAGTAGCCTTCTAGAGCCTCTCCAACCTCATACAATTTTTCTGTTCTTCGGTCATTCTCGCTTTCCTCTTATCCCTTTTATGCCCGCCCGTCCCTTAAACGCGAAGAAAACGATGGGACATGCATGTATGTATAAAACATACATGCATATGTATTTATCTACATGTATATGTGTATTTTTCTCTCCCCTTTCCTCACCCTTTTCACTCCATTTCATCTTCGTTCCTCTAACAAGCATGTTTCATACTCGTACACGCATTTTTAATTCATTTGCATTCCCAAGCTAGTTCACCCGGTAGCTCAGACCCATATACTCTTCATTGTACCAAGCTTTCTGCTGCATTTAATGGACTCCTCGCGAACAATTCCGCCACTCGCCACACGCCATTGTACCTTTTCTATATGTATACACGATCACATGTATAAATCGTATAAATCCACACCCATTTGTCCCTATGAATGTGTGGAGTAAGCATCGTTTTCTTTTTTTCTTTTCGTAGCCTCACTTTCAATGTAATCGTGCCCGTGCCGCACATGTTGTCCCGCGAAACTACTCGAAATTTCGAGATTCTTATCGCTCACCGAAACATCCGCACAAAGAACTCTAGGACCAGTAATATTGTCTTGAAAATCTCCTGTAGCCAGTTTGCGTGGACGGAGATGCGAAGTTTGCGAGACATGGTTATATTATACTTAGTTTGTTTTATTGTTGAAAGATACTCAGAATTTAGATTGTCAAATCAAGCCAGAGAATCGTTAGAGAATATGCTTGCAGAAAACAATTGGTTGGAGGAAAAAGGATGGGTCACATGTTGAAACAACCTGTGTTGGTAGATACGTCTATGTTTGGAGAAGAAAATTGGGGAACATTTTTGTAATTTGTAAAAGAGTTGGTATGGGATTGATCTAGGAAAACATCTGGGAAATCGTATGGGAGTGATCTCTCAGATAGTATAGCTAAAGTATCGCAAATGAGATTATCACATATTTTATCTATATTTGAATAAAGTATATTGAATGTATAGCTCAAACATTGCTAAAGTATAACGATGTATGGTTGAAGTGTATGAGTAAAGTATTGTTAAAATATATCTGAGAAGTATAGCCGCAGTATAATTGAAGTAAAGCTAAAGTATTCGGGTATCTGAAATACATAAAAATAGAGATCCAGAATCATGATTTTAATAGTATAAAAATATATTGTTTGCAACTTCTGAAATAAGTAAAATGTTAATTGTAACATAAGTTGTTTTTCTTTATATGATGCAAAATTTAATATTAAACATTTCACTTAAATAATAGTTTGATCAAATATTTGTATGCTAATAATACTGTGGTTAGGAATCAAAGATTCTGGATTTCTTACCAATATATATGATATTAGATGCATATGAGTTTTCCATTGCATATCTTCTTATTGTAAACGCGAACTTTCAAAATTTCCGGACAAGCTGTCATTTACGATACATTATGTTTATCCTATACTATACTTTAGCTATACTTTATCTATACTGTTTTTATATACTTGAAGTATGGGATTGTCTCATTTTCTATACATTTTTTAAACTTTGGAAAGTGAATGATCGATCACTCCCATATTTATTATTTTTACTCGGGTTCACAAAAGGATTGATTTTTTCAACTCAAACATTCTTACAAATAGTTTTTGTACTATTGAAGTCTGAATATCCTTCCTCAGATTTAGACTACGGAAACATAAGCTGTTAGGTTCAGCCGAATTTATGCTAATCAAATTTGGGTCTTTAGTTGGAACTATGCGTCAACTTTGCATTATTTGATGGGAAACAAAATTTTTGATGAATGATAACCAAATTTTCCGGTCACGTAACTTAGATGTAGACTCACACGTAACGACACGTTAAGAATAACATAGCGGTTTGTCTTTATGTTTAAGGACACATAAATTATGAAAAAAGAGACGGATGTTAGAAATCGTATTGGCTTGAAATTAGAATACTTAGATGCTAAAAAGTTTCCTCATAACCGCGCATGCTCTCAGAATCCCAAATTCCAAATCTCTGCATTCTAGCCTCAACCCGGAAACCTAGAATATCACATTTAATACATTTAAAGTAACTTTTTTGCTTTTTCATTTCTAGATTAACTAATTTTTATCAATATTTTTTATTTTCCGATAAGTACCAGCATTTTTAGCTGTTTCTCATTGGGGGTTGTTTTTTAGAATTAGGGGCGATATTTGTCGCCGCTAAAAAATCCTCCATCCTAGGGTATAAAGAAATGACCTGGGATAATATAAAAAATATTTTTTTCGTCGAAAAAGGAATCTAGTTAAGCGTCACCTGTATGCCTTATTGCTTTGTTTATTGTTCATGATCTGGAATCTTGATAATTACGAATAATTGAGGTACGATGAAATAAAGGCATTGGTGTTTTTGACGAGTTATTGACAGGGGGTCGATTTCAGAAGCATAAGGGTGAGACCGAGAACAGCTGTGGCAACTAAAGTTCTTCTAAGCTAGGCCTAGGGTATAGTATATTATGTATGCATATGACCTGGGTTAACGTAAAAAATATTATTTTTCGGCGAAAAAATGAATTTAATTGCGGTACTTTGTACTCTTTATCAGTTTTTTTTACATTCATGCGATCTAAAATCTAGATAAACTACAAAGGACAATTCTCTGGCCGAAAAAGCAGCTAAATTGGGCACTTTGACTGAGTATTCATGCGTACAACACATCGATGGTTTCTCATTTTTTTGTAAAGGAAGGGTAGTTACCCAAAGCCATCATGACTAAATTTCAGTGATTCATTGATTCTCAGTGAATTTCCCCTGATTCAGATTGAAATTGTTAAAAAAAAGAGCTCTAATTCTCAGGGAAATTCACTGATTCAAGTTTAGTGAGAATATAATATATGTAATTAAATATTTTGCTTATAAATCAAAAAATTTGATGCATCTAAAACAATTCTGCTTCAAATTAAAAAAATTAACCAAATATGAGACCAAAAAAGTGTTATCTACTAAAATCTTCTGGACTTTTTTTTCTCTGAGAATTGGGCTCTACATTAAATGTTACAGACCTGCGCTATAATTTTAGTATGTTTATAATTTTGTAATGCATATGATCATAAAGTTCTAAGTGTTCAAATGAACGATGGAAAAAAATTTATATTACGAAATTTGTTTTTCCAAAAATGTTTATGGCTACTTAAAAATGCATTATATGCAAAAACATACCCAACTTCATAATCCAGGGGGTGGGAAACAACCCTTAACATAATTTCCATATGTGCAGCTGCAGAGTTGATAAAGTTCACATTTATTTAGCAAAATAATTACTACAACAGTTATGAATCATCGCCAGAATAACATTCGCGATGATTCGAATTCTCTACCGCGTTCTAAAAACCACCCTCTATTAAAAATGAGCAAAAATCGAAAAAGACACCGAAGTTTGTAATTTTTGGTGATTTTTTTAACCAAAAAATTAGAAAATCGCCAAAGAAAGCTGAAAATTCTTAATTTTTCTTGATTTCATATCCCGAAAAAGTCTCTTTAATAATCTCCCGAATAATACTGGGGATAAGAAATCCCGCAAAACCCTTAAATACCATCCCCTATATTGAAAATGATCAAAAATTTATTTAAAAATGACCAAACGGCACCAAATTTTGTAATTTTTCAAAAAAATTCTCATTTGTAATCTCCCGGAGAATGGCGGTGGTAAGAAACCCCGCAGAACCCCTTAAAGCCACCCCTAACGATAAACGATCTTTTAATAATAAAAAAATCGTAAAAAAGAAAGTTTCTAAATTTTCGCTGATTTCATATCCTGAAAAAATACTTTAATGATACCTCGAATAATAATAGGGGAAATAAACCCCGCAAAACACCTATAACCCACTTTCCATTGAAAATGACTAAAAAACAACCACAAGGCACCAAATTTTATAATTTTTCGATTATTTTTTACCCTAAAAAATTCTCTTTAATAATCCTTAGAAATCAGAATCAGAAAATCGTCAAAAAAGCTGAAAGCTTCTTAATTTTCCCTGATTTTATATCCTGAAAAAATGACTTTGATAATCCTTCGAACAATATTGGGGGGAAGAAACGCCGAAACACCCCTAAAAATCACCCCCTATATATTGAAAATGATCCAAAAAAATTTTAAACGACCAAATGACATCAATAATGATAAACGATTTTTCAATAATCAGAAAATCGTCAAAAAAGCTCAAAGCTTCTTAATTTTCCCTGATTTTATATTCTGAAAAAATAACTTTGATAATCCTTCGAACAATAGTGGGGGGAAGAAACGCCGAAACACCCCTAAAAATCACCGTCTTCTGAAAATGACCAAAAAATTAAAAAAAAAA
Source organism: Melikaiella ostensackeni (assembly GCA_032362435.1). Taxonomy (NCBI): domain Eukaryota; kingdom Metazoa; phylum Arthropoda; class Insecta; order Hymenoptera; family Cynipidae; genus Melikaiella; species Melikaiella ostensackeni. The sequence continues at coordinate 66,881,941 of JAUMHM010000031.1, forward strand.
AAAACTACAAGCACCAAAGTTTGTATTTTTTCGATGATTTTTTTATCCTAAAAAATTCTCTTTAATAATCCCCCAAAGAATAATGGTGTTAAGAAACCCCGCGAAATTTCTGAAAACCATCCCTTGTGATAAATGATTTATCAAAAATTAGAAAATCGCCAAAGAAAGCCTAAAGTTTGTAAATTTTCTGTGATTTTATATTCTGAAAAAATCTCTTTAATAATCCCCCGAATAAAAGTGTGGGTAAAAAATCCCGCGAAATCTTTATAAACCACCTTATATTGAAAATGACCAATAAATAAAAATTAAAAACCCAAAAAACACCGAAGTTTGTAATTTTTTGGTGATTTTTCACCTTAAAAAAAACCCCTAAAATCCACCCCTAATGATGATGATTTTTCAATAATCAGAAAATGGACAAAAAAAAGCTCAAAGTTTATAAATTTTCGCTGATATTATATCCTGAAAAAATGTCTTTAATAATCCCTCGAATAATAATGGGGAAAGAAACCCTAAAAAACGACTCTCTATTGAAAATGACCCAAAAAATTTTAAAAAGGACCAAAAGACACTGTATTTTGTAATTTTATAATTATTTTTTACCCTAAAAATTCTCATTCGTAATACCGCGGAGAATGGCGGTAGTAAGAAACTCCGTAAAATGTCGATTGTTCTTTCTTTCTCACAGACTTACAAATAGAAGGCTAATGCATTTGTACTTAATAGCAAACTTTCCTAAACTACGAAAAAGTCGTAGTAATTTACAAAATTATTAAAAATGTTTAAACCTTTGAAGTTGATTTAGAACCAATCCATGCAGATTATTCAGTTTTTCAAAATAGGAAAAGGTAATGATACAGTCATACATTTCTAAAAATTGCTAACTTCATAAACAGCCTTTGAACAATGTTTAAACAAAAATAGTTATCTTTTGATAAATTGTGGTAAACATTCATGCCTCAATTAAAAGAACGAGCTGTCTATCGTTACGGAATTTTCCTAACTTTAGCCCCAGCGCTATACTTTATCGAGTTAGTCACGGAAAATTTCGCAACACTGGTCAGCGCCTCAAAAGAAATCTTAAGGGCATTTATTTGACTCCGGTGTGGAATTGTAGTGCGCTTCGCATAAGGCAACCGATCAGGATGATTCATGTCAGCTTTCTCTGTCCAAAGACGTTCCAAAGGCGGCCGAGCGTCTTTGACCAAAGAAAGCTGACATGACTCCAGGGACTAGGAGCGCGATGAAGAAAGAGCGGATGAGTTCCTCTACACTCGCAACGCTCAGGAGCGTATCGAGAA
>JAUMHM010000031.1:66884936-66910269 GCA_032362435.1 Melikaiella ostensackeni
GGTTGACTCTTTCTTTTTTCTCCCTCTTTTTTCTTTCTGTTGTGTACATTTATTGTACACTTGTCTCTAATGAGCCGAAAAAGCGGGTACTCTTAAAGTCTATTTTTAAACTTCTTGGATGTTCTTTTTTAGTACAAAAAAAATTTTCATAAGGAAGTAGATCTTATTGCGATCTTTAAGAAACTCGTACTGTATTTTCCATGAAGAAAATTAACCAATCATATTTAATAATTGTACTATTAAATAAGAATTTTAAATACATGTGTGTGTGTGTCAATTTCACTTTAAAGAATAAAATAATTGACTTTCGTTTTTATTCAGAATAGTTCGCCTATGTCAAAATGAATTTCAGTCCAGGAATGAAATATGTACCAAAACAACAATTGCTATCAATTATATCTGTTTATTATCAGGTAATAATGCTTTTCTAATCAAACAATGTTTTTATTTTTGTACCTGTTGTTTTTCTATAAATTACCCTTGATGAGGAGGTCTAAATAGGTTTTGGAACATGTTGGTTTCTAGTAGTATGAAAAAGACGGAGAAAAGAAAGAGTGTGAGGTTAGTTTTCGATGATTCTTTCTTTTTTCTTTTTTTTTGTACATTTATTGTACATTTGTCCCTAATAAGCCAAAAAAGCGGGTAGTCTCAAAGTCTTTTTTTGAACTTTTTAGGTGTTCTTTTTTAGTACACAAAAAATTTTCATAAGAAAGTTAATTCTTTTTCGATTTTGAAGAAACTCGTACTGTATTTTCCTTCAAGAAAATTAACCAATCATATTCAATATTCATACTGTTAAAAAAGAAGTTTGAATACGTATAAATTAATATCCATCTAAAGAATAAAATGATTTACTTTGCTTTTTATTCAGGATAGTTCACCTATGTAAAAATGAATTTCAGTCAAGGAATGAAATATGTACCAAAACAACAATTGCTATCAATTATCTCTGTTTTATTTTCATGTAATAATGATTCCTAATCAACCAATGTATTTATTTTTGTACCTGTTGTTTTCCTATAAATTACCCCTGATGAGGAAGTCTAAATTGGCTTCGAAACATGTTGGTCCCCAGTTGTATGAAAAAGACGGAGAAAAGAAAGAGTGTGAGTTTGGTTTTGGTTGACTCTTTCTCTTTTCTTTTTGTTGTACATTTATTGTACATTTGTCTCTGATGAGCCGAAAAGCGGATAGTCTTAAAGTCTATTTCTAAACTTTTTAGGTGTCCTTTTTCAGGACACAAAAAATTCACATTAGAAAGTAGGTTTTATTGCGATCTTTGAGAAACACGTACTGTATTTTCCTTGAAGAAAATTAACCAATCATTTTCAATATTGATGCTGTTGAAAATTTTTTTTTGATGTGTGTAAATCAATTTCCATTCAAAGAATAAAATAATTGACTTTGGTTTTTATTCAGAATAGTTTACCTATATCAAAATGAATTTCAGTCAGGGAATGAAATATATACCAAAACAACAATTGCTATCAATAATCTCTGTTTCATTCTCAGGTAATAATGCTTTTCTAATCAGGCAATGTTTTCATTCTTGTACCTGTTGTTTTTCTATAAATTACACCCGATGAGGAGGTCTAAATTGGCTTCGAAACATTTGGTCCCAAGTAGTATGAAATAGACGGAAAAAAGAAAGAGTGTGAGGTCGGTTTTCGATGACTCTTTTTTCTTCTTGTTGTACATTAATTGTCCATTTATTTCTAATGAGCCGAAAAAGCGGGTAATCTCAAAGTCTGTTTTTGAAGTTTTTGGGTGTTCTCTTTTAGTACACAAACAATTTTTTTAAGCAAGTAGATTTTATTTTGATCTTTAAGAAACTCGTACTGTATTTTCCTTAAAGAAAATTAACTAATCATATTTAATGTTCATACTGTTGAATAAGAAGTTTCCTCTTATGTAACATCGTAATTAAATCGTCCACCACTTTTACACATTTGAGGAAAAATTGAAAATCGTTTATCTTATAATTATGTTGTTTAGCATAGCATTATAAGTGAATGCAGACAGGCACATAAAAAAGCGTGTAAATTTCCCACATGTGGGCACGAACGGTGGAAGAAAGAGATGAGTGGGAAGGACGTCCAGTCATGATACGGCGCCTACCGCGAACCCCTCATACGTTCATGGACACCATCAAATGAATTAGCAGAACTGACAACCGACACAGTCGCGACCGCGTGTCCGTTCTTGGCGGACCTAAAAATCGCGATCTCCAGAAGACCTCGTTAAATTTCGTTCTTTATCTCATCGCCGATTCAGTTCATCATTCGGAAACATTGTTCACCGAAACGTGTGTCGATTGAAGAATATCGGCGATATTACTATTTATAGTGGTCGCTGTCAGGACGAATGCACAGGCAGAAGTAATTGAGAAAGATATTGGAATTAAATAAAAAGGCAGGACAATGCAAAGAAGATATGCAAAAGAAAGAATGTGAAAAAGAAAGAGGCAGAGAAATTTAAAAGAAAGAAAATTTAAAGTGAGAATGTAAAATTATGATTCCAGAACCGCAGTATCGATAATCTAATTTAAGAGTAGATCTGGTTCTCGTTTATCTCGCGAGTTCGAGAACTTTGAAATTTTTTAAGGACGAGGTGAGCAAAGACAAAGAGAAAAAGGATCTATAGATTCAAGGATAATTTTTTAAGTGCTGATGGCTGGGTGAATAAAAAATACAGAAAAAACAGAAGTGAATTTTCGTTGTGAGTAAAATTGAATTTATGTTTCAGAAGAAGATTACACTGGAAAAAATTCCTGGTAAATCGTAAACTGATTTTACTCACTTGGGGAAAATAGTTAATCAATCTGCTTTCTTATGTGTGTTTGGCTAAATTCTTAGTTAGGTGGATTACTCAAAATATTCAAATTAAATAAGAAAAATACGTTGGGGCCTTTGGGAACTAAGATGAGTAGTTGGTATAACTGTAATAGTTTGGAATAACTTTTTATTACTCTTGTCGATTGCATTAACTAAGATATTAGTTATTTTAGCTAAACTCATAGTTAATGTAATTGAGAAAAGTACACTGTTAAAAACTGTTGGAATTTTACATTAATGGAAGTTTATTTTCGAGACGTAAGGTAACAATTCAATACATGATATTGTAGTTTTAAAATGCTAGTATTGTAGTGCTACCACACATGCAATGTAATGTTGCAGAAGAAAGTTTAAAAAAAAAACCAAAATTCGCAGGCACGGAGAATCGAACTCTAATCTCCCAGCTCTAAGTCGAATGCGTTACGCACAGGACTAGCAAGGTACAATTTTCATCTTACATAAATAGAGGATCACTCATCCGATAAACGGACTGAAGTGAGTGTAAAGCGAAATTACAATACCGGTATTGTAGCGTGAAATTGCAATACTTGTGTGGTAGCGGTGCCCATTCTTCGAAATCACAAAACACGTATTGCAATTTCACATTCCAATACTGGTATCGTAATTTTGCCTTTTTCTATTTAATTAATCAAAAGGACAAATCACAAAACAGTTCAATTTCTAATCCAAAAATATGATTTTTCAATAAAAAAGTTCATTTTCTACCAAATAGTCCAATATTCATCTTATAATCCAGTCAATGAAGGATTTGAGTAAAAAATCTGAAATATGTAGTACAATTTTTTGACACATGCGCTGAAAATATATTTATAAACATAATGTAAAAGATCTCCATCCATACATGTACGGCTACGGCCGCCATGTTGGGAAGTCTTAAACAATAACTGGTTTCTAAAAATAACTCGACAATGGTTGATCGTAGGTGAAATATGGTTAGGTTAAAAAATGTTTAGAATTTTTTAATACACAAAATAGATTCAAAATGTTGTAATCATATTATTGAGGATTTCGCTGTAAAAATCGATAAACTGAAAAATTGTATGACTTAAAATAAAATCAAATAAAAGGAGAAAATATTCCGGAACGAACTTTGGAAATAAATCAGGCGGCTGAAACTCGAGCTCATGTAACTTTCTGAGCAAAAAAATGAACCAACTCATGTGCAAAAAAAAATTAGCAGTAAAAAATTACCTCATCTTTGACATACAATTTGAAGTACCTCAGGGAACGTTTTTAAGGTGAAACTTCTTTGAGTTGTTCCTCCATATTTGTACAGTATATTTCCAAATTTTTAGGTCAGAAAAATAATATTCAAGGCCTTTTTTGAAGCATCAAACAAGTAATTTTCAAAATTGAGGTTAAAATGTAGGTAGCAGAGGTGATTATGAGGCAGGGGCAAGGACTGCTAGCTAAGATCCTTCGAAAACATTTCCTACTGTTGATGTAGCCGCTCTCACCCCCGCTAACAATATTGCCATTACAACTCATGATCACCTCTACTACCTACATTGTAGTCTCAATTTTGAAATTGACTTGTTTAATGCTTTAAAAGAAGCCTTAAATATTATTATTTTGACCTAAAAATTTGGAAATATATTGTACAAATATGGAGGAACAGTTGAAAGAAGTTTCACCTAAAAAACTATGCCTTAAGTACCTTAAATTGTATGCCAAGGTTGATTTTTTACTTCTAATTTTGAATGTTGGTCAATTTTTTTTGCTCAGGAAGTTGCATCAGCTCGAGTTCAAACCGCCTGATCTATTCCCACAGTTCGTTCCGGAATATTTTCTCTTTTTTTGATTTTTCTTTAAATCACACACGAGCTCATGTAACTTTCAGAGTAGTGAAAATCAACCAATTCATTCGCATAAAAAATTAGCAGTAAAAAGTTACCTCAACTTTGTCATAAAATTTGAAATGCTTAAGGGAATCTTTTTAAGGTGAAATTTCTTTCAGTTGTTTCTGCATATTTGTACAGTATATTTCCAAATTTTTAAGTCAGAACAATAATATTTAAGGCCTCGTTTAAAGCATCAAACAAGTAATTTTCAAAATTGAGGCTAAAATGTAGGCAGCAGAGGTGATTATGAAGCAGGGGCAAGGACTGCTAGCTAAGGTCCTTCGAGGGCAGATCCTATTGTTGAGGTAGCCGCTGTCACCACCGCCATCAATATTGCCATTAGAACTCATGATCACCTCTGCTACCTACATTTCAGACTCAATTTTGAAATTGACTTGTTTGATGCTTTAAAAGAAGCCTTAAACATTATTATTCTGACTTAAAGATTTGGAAATATATTGTACAAATATGGAGAAACAGTTGGAAAAAGTTTCACCTCAAAAACATTGCCTCAAGTATCTCAAATTGTATGTCAAGGTAGAGGTAATTTTTTACTTTTAATTGTGAATGCAAATGAGTTGGTCGATTTTTTTTTTGCTCAGGAAGTTGCATGACCTCGAGTTCAAACCACCAGATCTATTTCCAAAGTTCGTTCCGGAATATTTTGCCCTTTTATTTGATTTTTTTTAATCGCTCACAAGCTCATGTAACTTCCTGAGTAAAAAAGTATAGACCAACTCATTTGCATTAAAAATTAGCAGCAAAAAATTACCTCAACTTTGGCATGCAATTTGAGATACTTAAGGGAATGTCTTGAAGGTTAAACTTCTTTCAGTTGTTCCTTCATATTTGTACAGTATTTCTTCAAATTTTTAGGTCAGAATAGTGATATATAAAGCCTCTCTTAAAGCATCAAACAAGTAAATTTCAAAATTGAGTCTAGAATGTAGGCAACAGAAGTGATTATCAGTTCTAATGGCATTATTGCTGGCAGGGGCGAGGACTGCTACCTAAGGTCCTTCGAGGACAGATCCTATTGTTGAGGTAGCCGCTCTCACCACCGCCGACAATATTGCCATTACAACCTGTAATCACCTCTACTACCTACATTCTAGTTTCAATTTTGAAATTTACTTGTTTGATGCTTTAAAAAAAGCCTTAAACATTATTATTCTGACATAAAAATTTGGAAATATATTGTACAAATATGGATGAACAGTTAAAACAAGTTTCACCTCAAAAACGTTGCCTTAAGTATCTTAAATTGTATGCCAAGGTTGAGGTTTTTTTTACTTCTAATTTTGAATGCAAATGAGTTGGTCGATTTTTTTTTCGCTCGGGAAGTTGCATGAGCTCGAGTTCAAACCACCTGATCAATTACCAAAGTTATTCCTAGAATATTTTCTCATTTTATTTAATTTTTCTCAAATCGCACAATTTTTCATTTAATCGTATTTTTTAGCAAAACCGTTGACAATATGACTACAACAGGTAGGAGCTTTTTTGTGTACAACTAAATTCTAAACACTTTTTAACATCACCATATTTCGCCCAGAATCAACCATTGTCAAGTTGTTTTCAAAAACCAGTTATTTTTTTAACACTTGCTAACATGACGGCCGTAGACGGATCTTTTAGATTATATTTATAAAGCTATCCCCAACGTACGTGTAAAAAAATTTTACTATATCGGATTTTTCACTCAAGTCGAATTTTGTTTCCCCTTGACTGAATTATTAGTTCCTTAAGGCCCCAATCTATTTTTCTTATAGTTAACTTAAATGGTTTAAGTAGACGACCTAACTAAGAATTCAGTTACTCAAAAAAAAGAAAGCAGTTGGATTAACTATTTTTATCCAATTGAGTAAACGTAGTTGAAGATTTACCAGGTTTTTTTTTAGTGTACTCTGAAACAGGGCTTAACAAACTTTGTGCAGTCCCGATTTTAAAAAGTGTGTAATCCGGATTTAAACCTTGAAAATTCAATAATTTGGTTAAAATTTCTTTTCTTTCTTGATAGTTTTTTATTTGAAATAAAAATCTTTTTTCGTCGAAATATCAACTATTACATTTTTTGTTGAGAATTTATCTTTTTTGGCTGAAAATTCAAGTACCTGATTAAAAGTGGAATTATTTTTGTTGAAAATTTAATTATTTTAGCGAAAATTCGTTTTTTTGTTGTTGAAAATGTATCTTTTTTAATTGAAAATTGATTTCCTTCGTAAAAAATTTAACTATTTTGTTGAAAACTCGTTTTTCTTGGTTACAAGTTGATTTTTTCACCTGAAAATTTAACTGTTTCATTTTTGGTTGAAAATAAAGTTCTTTTTTGAAGATTTGTCTTTCTTAGTTGAACTCAACTATTTTTAATTTGAAATGAAAATCTTTTCTGTTTGAAATATCAACTATTATATTTTTTGTTGAGGATTCATTTTTTTTTGGTTGAGAATTCAAGTACTTGGTTAAAAGTGGAACTGCTTTGTTAAAAATTTGTTAAAAATTTGTCTTTTTTGGTCAGAAATGTAACTGTTTGGTTGAAACTTAATCTGTTTTTGTAGAGGATTCATCTAATTTGCTAAAAATTTCTCTTTTATGGTTGAATTTAATTGTTTTTGATTTAAAAATAAAATATTTCTGGTTTGAAATATCAACTATTACATTTTTGGACAAGAATTTCTTTTTTTTGGTTGAAAATTTAACTACTTGCTTGAAAGTTGAACAATTTTGTTAAAAATTCATTTTTTTGGTTGAAGATTCATCTCTTTGATTACATATTTAACTATTTTGTTGAAAATTCGATTTTTGGGGTTGGAAATTAATTTTCTTAACGGAAAATCCAACTATTTGTTCAAAATTAATCTTTCCTTCTTGATTAAGAAATCTCTCTTGGTTAAAAATTCGTTTTTTTCGTTTTAAAAATTCATGTGTTTTGTTAGAAATTCGTTTTTTTTAATTGTTACTGTTTGGTTAAAAATGAATCTATTCGGCTGAGGATTAAACTATTTTGTTGAAAATTCGTCTTTTTTGGTAGAAAATTCACCTTTTTAGTCAAGAATGCAATATTTTGATAAAAAATTCAATTGTTTGGCTGAAATTTTCTTTCTTTCTGGATTGACAAATTTTTTTTGGTTGAAAATTCCTTCCTGGCTAAAAAGTCAATTATTTTGTTGAAAATTCGATTTTTTGGCTGAAATCAACAGTTTCTTATTTAAAATTAAAATCTTTTCTAGTTTCAATATCAACTATTATATTTTTCGTTGAAAGTTCATTTTCCTTGGTCAAAAATTCAACTACTTTGTTCAAAATTTAACTATTTTGTTGAAAGTTCATATTTTTGGGTTGAAGAATCGCCTTTTTGGCTTGAAAACTCAACAATATAGTTGAAATTCGTTATCTTTTTCACTGAAAAATCTTTCTTGTTTGGAAATTCTTTCTTGGTTAAGAATTCAATTATTTTGTCGAAAATTCGTATTTTTTATGGAATTTAATTGTTTCTTATTTAAAATTGAAATCCTTTTAAGTTGAAATATCAACGATTATATTTCTCGATGAAAATGGATCTTTTTTTGGTTTAAAATTTAACTACTTGATTGAAAATATCATTATTTTGTTGATAATTCATGTATTTTGTTGAAAATTCGTGTTTTTTGTAGAAAATTAATCTTATGGTTGAAAATTCATCTATTTTGTTGAAAATGCAATATTTTCACTTGAAATGATATGAATTTGAAGCGTTTCAAATTGAATTTAATATTAGTACCCACATTAATTTCATTTAAAAAAAAAATGTATTCCACTATTTTCGTTAAAAATTTAATTTCCTCTGTTTTAGAGCATTTTGGCCTGTGAAGCCTATTATCGATGCAGTTGAAATTTTTTTTGCTTCTTTTTTTATTTTAGGCCCTGCTCTGCAATCGGGCTAAAGATAACACTTTGTTCTTTCTCTGTGGAGAGTGTTTTCTTGAATCTCGGCTTGTTTTGTCTGGTCAATTGGATTTGCCATTGTCTAGAAAATGTGCCTTAAAAGCAAGCGAAAAAAGTTATTACATCTCTGAACCACATGGCCTATTCACACTTTAACTACTTTGCGCGCTGTGAACTCAAGGAGGGGCCCGGAAGGAACGAAACTATTTTAAGAGTAGTGACTACATTTGTTAACTTATCAATTCTCTGCTGTACGTTCCGCTTTGTTTCCTTCAAATGGAAGTTTAATTCTTCAGAAAATCTTCGAAAGACATTGAGAAACGTTTCTCTGAATAAGGAAGCAATTATGCAGAATTGAGATTCCATAAATAATATAAAATGAGGAAAGAACAGGGCCTAAAATGTTGCGTGGTCCGACACACTTTGTGTAGTTCGGATTTAAAAGCGTGTAGTCCGAAAGAAAAAATTGTGCAATGCAAAATTAACTTCCTTTTTTAAGCAAAATTTCCACTTTTCTAACAACGTCTTTCCCCTTTTTTCCTTTCTTTTTCTTTTGTTGAAAAGTAATTTTTTAAATTCAAGATTCATAATGTTAGTTGAAAATTAAACACTTTAATCGAGAATACGTTTTTTTTGTTGAAAATCATTTTTTAAACTAAAACATTAACTATTGCACTTTTTGGTTAAAAAAGTATCTTTTTTAGCTGAAAATTCATCTATTGTGTAAAAAATTAATCTTTTTGGCATGAAAATTCAACAATTTTATTTGTTTGAAATTTATCTTCTTTCTTGACTGGAAAATCTTTCATGGTAGAAACTTCAACTCTTTTATTAAAAAATCATTTTCTTGGTTTAAAAACGTAATTCTTTTATTGAAAATTCGTGTTTTTGGTTTGAAAATTCATCTCTTTTGGTTCAAAATTCAATTATTTTGTTGATGATTCGTCTTTTCTGGTTAAATTCAGTTGTCCTTTACTTAAAATAAAATATTTTTGGTTGAAGTATCAACTGTTACATAATTCGTTGAGAATTCATTTTTTTTGGTTGATAATTCATTTTTTTGTTGTTGAAAATTCAATTGTTTTGTTGAAAACTAACTTTTTTGTTGGAAATTCAACTATTTTGTAGAAAGTTCGTCTTTTCAGCTTGAAAATTCAACAATTCGGTTGAATTTTTCCCTTCCTCGAAGAATTTCATTTGGTTGAAAATTCAGTAATTTGGTTTACATTTTTTTCTTCCTTAAAAAACTTAATTTGGTTGGAAATTCAACTGTTTTGTTGAAAATTCGTCTTTCTGGGTGAAAATGTATCTTTTTTATTTGAAAATTTGTCTTTTTGGTTTGAGAATTCATCTCTTTTGGTTGAAATTTGATTTTTTTTGGTTAAAAATGCAACTGTTTGGTTACAAATTCATCTGTTTTGGTTAAGAATTCAATTATTTTGTTAAAGATTCGTCTTTTCGGTTTGAATTTAATTGTCCTTTATTCAAAATGAAACAATTTTGGTTGAAGTATTAACTATTGCATGTTTCGTTGAGAATTAATTTTTTTTGTTGAAAATTGAACTGTTTTGTTGAAAATTAATTTTTTTGTTGAAAATTCAACTATTTTGTAGAAAATTCGTCTTTTTAGCTTGAAATTCCAACAATTTATTTGAATTTTTTTTCTTCCTTGAAGAACTTCATTTTGTTGAAAATTCAACAATTTGGTTGACATTTTTTCTTTCTTAAAGAACTTAATTTGGTTGGAAACCCAACTGCTTCGTTGAAAATTCGCCTTTTTGGTTAAAAATGTATCTTATAAATTGGAAATCTTGACTGAAAAATTTTCTTGGTTGAAACCTCAACTCTTTTATTGAAAATTCATTTTCTTGGTTTGAAAACTTAACTCTTTTATTGAAAATTCGTCTTTATGGTTTGAAAATTCATCTCTTCTGGTTGAAATTTGATCTTTTTTGGTTAAAAATGCAACTATTCGGTTGAAAACTAATCTGTTTTGGTTGAGGATTCAATCATTTTGTTAAAGATTCGTCTTTTCTGGTTAAATTCCACTGTTCTTTATTTAAAATAAAATATTTTTGGTTGAAGTATCAACTATTACATGTAACGTTGAGGCTTATTTTTTTTTTGGTTGAAAATTCAACTATTTTTCAGAAAATTCGTCTTTTTTAGCTTGAAAATTCGTCTTTTTGGTTTGGAAATTCATCTCTTTTGGCAGAAATTTAATCTTTTTTAGTTGAAAATGCAACTGCTTGATTGAAAAATAACCTGTTTTAGTAGAAAGTTAAATTGCTTTGTTAAAAATTCATTTTTTTGGTTCAAGATTCATCATTTTAGTTTAAAATTTAACTCTTTGGTTAAGTTTGTTTTTTTTTGTTGAAAATCATTTTTTAAACTAAAACATTAATTATTGCACTTCTTGGTGAAAAAAGTATCTTTTTTAGCTGAAAACTCATCTATTTTGTAAAAAATTAATCTTTTTGGCATGAAAATTCAACAATTCGTTTGAAATTTTTCTTCTTTCTTGACTGGAAAATCTTTCTTGGTTGGAACCTCTACTCTTTTACTGAAAATTCATCTTCTTCGTTTAAAAACTTAACTCTTTTATTGAAAATTCGTCTTTTTGATTTCAAAATTCATCTCTTTTGGTAGAAATTTGATCTTAAAAAAATGCAGTTGTTTGGTTGAAAATTAATCTGTTTTGGTTAAGGATTCAATTATTTCGCTGAAGATTCGTCTTTTCGGGTTGAATTCAACTGTCCTTCAATTAAAATAAAATCTGTTTGATTAATTTTTTTAGTTGAAAATTCAACTGTTTTGTAGGAAATTCGTCTTTCTTGGCTTGAAAATTTAACAATTTAGTTGACATTCTTTTCTTCCTTAAAGAACGTAATTTGGTTGGAAACTCAACTTTTTTGTTGAAAAAGCGTCCTTTTCGTTGAAAATGTATCTTTTTCAATTGAAAATTCGTCCTTCTGGTTTGAATATTCATCTCTTCTGGTAGAAATTCAATCTTTCTGGTTAAAAATGCAACTACTTGGTTTGTTTTAATAGAAAGTTAAATCACTTTCTTAAAAAATTCATTTTTTTTGTTCAAAATTCATAGTTTTAGTTTAAAATTCATCTCTTTGGTTGAAATTTAATTTTTTAAACTGAAACATTAACTATTACACTTTTTGGTTAAAAATGTATCTTTGAAAATTTGATGTTCTTTGGTTAAAAATACAATTGTTTGTTCGAAAATTAATCTGTTTTGGTTAAGGATTGAACTATTTTGCTAAAAATCGTCTTGTTTGGTTGAATTCAACTGTTTTTGATTTGAAATAAAATCTTTTTTGATTCGAGATTCATAATTTTAGTTAAAAATTCATCTTTCTTTTTGGTTGCAAACTCGTGTTTTTTTCTTAAAAAAACAGTTTTTCAACTGAAACATTGACTATTCCACTTTTTTGTTGAAAATGTGTCTTTTTTACATGAAAATTTAACTATTTGGTTGAAAATTCTTGTATTTTGTTGTAAGTTCATCCTTTTTGGTAGAAAATTCTTTTTTTTTTTTTTGTTGAAAATTAAACTATGTGATTAAAAATTCATCTATTTTGTTGAAAATGCAATATTTTTTCTTGAAATTTAAGGAATTTAAAGCACTTGAATTAAATTTCATACATTATACTAATTGTATTTCAAAGAATTTATTCTCCTATTTACGTTAAAAATCTCCTTACTTCCTCTGTTTTTAGAACATTTTGGCCTTTGAAGCCTGTTATCGATGCAGTTGAAAAAATGTGCTATCGAGGTTGCGAAATTCAACAATGTGAAATGTGAATTAAAAATAGACAAGAGAAGGGAGAAAATAATCCTACGCCATGTGAAATCATCTAAACAATTTTGAACGCAGATCTCAATCTCAAAAGATCAGAGAGAAACTCTATCTGAATTAAAAGCACTTAAGAACCGTAAGGGCTTCTTTGGTGAAAAATATTTTTTTCTCCTCTTAGAACTGTAAACATGAAACGACTTTTTTATTTGATTGTCCTACTTTCAACTAACCAGATTTTAGAAGCTAGTCTAAAAGTCAGAAAATGTTGTGCTCCAGAGGAGGTTTTGCAAGATCTTGGAGGAGATCTTTCCTGTGTAGAGATGTCGTCTCTTACAGTGGAAATAAATAATTTAGGTCCCTGGGGACTTCCAGACTGCAGATCCTCGCAGGGATTCTTTTTTATGTCTCTGGATAAAATACGTCAAGATAATCTTCACATTTCGCGTTCTGCGTGTCTGGATAATCTGCATAACAACGATACTGGAAATGATCTGCCGATTATTGTGTATTGTGATTATGATGCAGGAGATCTTGCACATTCTGAGAATTCATTGAAAACTCCTCAAGTACTGAGTGTGAAAAAATGCTGCCCGTCTGGGCAATATTTCAAGGTTGATGAAAAATCCTGTGTTTTTGGAGAGGTTCAAATGGATTTTAAATCTTTTCTCAATATCTCGGATGAAATAAATTTGCTTACGCATGGAGTAGGATCACCTGTCTGTGAAGATGCTTTAGTCAATTACGTCACTGATATTACGCATGTGCACGAAAGTAATGCGAAAGTAATGGTGAGTAAAAAAAATTGAAAAAAAACGTATTTATGTAAAATGTCCGTGTACAGCAATCTAAATATTATAATTTAACTTCTCTCTGTACACGGCTAAAAATAGATATTAAAACAGAATTTTGAAAATGATTATAGGTGAAAGAAATGAAAATAATGTTTATAGGCTTAAAGCTTTCAATGACCTAATTTTTCAATTCACTTTTTTCATGAATATCACTGTTCTTTTACAATTAAAAAAATAGTCGAGAAAGAAAGCGATGGGAAATTTTTTCTATTTATTTATTTAAAGTTGATCCTCATTCGATCCTATCTTCCCCTACCAACCCCTCTAGTTCCCCACCTCGCACCACCCCTCCCATTCCAACACCCCGCCCACGCACTTCCGCTCATTTCCACTCTCCCAACCACACTTCCTCTTCTCGCATACCCCCTCACCCCTCCCCACCCTCACCTCCTCCATTCACTTCCCATAACTCCCTCCCCTAACCCATCCAATCACTTCCACTCCCTCCACTCCCCTACCCTCACTTATTTCACCCTCAAACCTCCTATGCCCTCACTTCCACCCCACACCATAAACCCCTCCATACCCTCCCGCTCACTTCCTCTCCTCTCGCCATCCCTCATCCTCAATTTTTTTCCAGTCACACCCCATAACTTCCCCGTCCCCTCACTACCCACCCCCACAGTTAACTTCCCATCACTCCCCCACCACCCCCTCTCTTAACCACTCCAATCACTTTCCCTAGCCCTCCTCATTCTCCCAACTGTTTCAGATTGAACACATTCTGATTGCAGACGTGAAACTATTAATCTTTGAAAATTTGTCTGTTTATTATTTTTGTTAGAATAGACAATTTTAAATGAAGTGTTCAAAACGAATCGATTTGAAATTGTAGCTTACAGAATCGTATGGTTTGAAACTGTTTAAAAATAAACTAGGTATTTAAATTTGTAAGCCCCAATATTTGTATAATTTTTTTAATAATTGTGAATTGTTTAAATTTTCGATTGCTAAATTTTCAATTTCGAACGTTATAAATCCAATGGCTCCATGTTGGGGATGCCATAATGTGGCCGAATTTTCGAGATCCCGAATGTGAAAAAATACGGAAAAAATAATTACCGGATCAGAAATTTCCCGAAAAATGAATATTCTCTAAAGAAAATGATACTACCGAAAATTTTCATTTCCGAAATTTTAAAACCCGAAATTTCAAATTCTGTCAAATAGTAAATGCCGAATTTTAAAATTCCTGAAGATAGTAAATTGCCGAATTTTCGAATTCTCGAAATTTTAAATTCCAGAAAAAATAAACAGAATATCTAATAGTTTTTTTCTGTTAAAATGATCTTTTATTTTATATGGGTTATTTTTTCTTAACTGTACTATTAAATATTTATTTTTTCCAGAAATTTGAAAATTCGGCATTTTTCTATTTTCGGGAATTTGAAAATTCGACAATTTATTATTTTCGGGAATTTGAAAATTCAGCATTTTACTATTTTCGTGAATTTGAAAATTCGGGTTTTAAAATTTCGCGAATAACCATTTTCGGTAGTTTTATTTTCTTTCGGGTAATTTCTGTTTCTGTAATTATTTTTTCGGGATCTTTTCACATTCGATATTTTGAAAATTCGGCACAATTGTGTCATTCCCCACTTTGTAGATTTTTCATTCCTAATAGAAATTGCTGAATATTGAGAAGTATAAGTCATAATTGTACAATTCTTAACTTTAAACAATTTAAATCAAAATAGTTCAAGTTAAAAGGATTCTGTTATAAGAAAAAGTTTTAATTTCACTATTGAAATTATAATTTAGAATATGGTCAGTATAAAAGGAAGTTTAGAATCGTTCAATTTTAAATACTTCCAATTTAAAATAATGTAATTTGAAACTTTTTTTAGATTATTTACATTTTCAAGGGGTATTATTGAAAATTCTTCAATTTTCATTGAGTTGGAAGGGAAGAAATTGTTGCTTTCAATATTTTTCTCAATTGGGAGAGGGAATTTTTCAAAAAACTTTTCAATAAGTTGAAGGCGAACAAATTCTATGCTTTTAACATTGTTTTTAGGATCAAAGGGGGGAAACTTTATTTTCATTTTTTTCTGAATTAAAAGAGCTTTTAAGCTTTAGCTGCATTGAAACAGGGACATTTCTCATTTTTAATATTCTTATTGAATTGAAAGAGAGGACATTTTGGCTTCTATTTTTTGAATTGGAAGAAAAACGTTTTTATTTATAACATTTGAATTGAACTTCAAGAAAGAAAATTTTGGTTTTAATTATTGTCCGAGTTGGAAAAGGGCATTTTTTTATTTTTAACGTTTTTTTTTCTGCGTTGGGAGAGGAAATTTTGAAAAAATAATTCAAATGGCTTCAAGTGTTGCATATTTTATACTTTTAATATACTTCTTGAGATAAGAAAAGCCAATTTCTTTTTACAATTTTGTTTTTTGAACTAGAAGGGAGGACAACTTTGTTCTCAATGGTTTTCTTAATTGGAAGTGGAAAATTTTTGCAATATTTCAACGGAGTTCAAGGCGGACGAAATATATACTTTTAACATTTTTTTAAGGTCGAAAGGTGGAATTTTGATTTTCCAATTTTCTCTGAATACTAAGAGTGAATTTTTCATTTTTAACATTTTTATTGATTTAGAGAGTAGAATATTTCGATTATCAACTCTTAGCTAAATTGAAACGGGGACATTTTTCATTTTTAACATGTTTGTTGATTTCTTGAAGATCAAAATGAGACCTATCTTCTTACGAAAAGTTTTATGTACTAAAATAGAACACAAAAAATCCACAAATCAAAAATAGACTTCGAAACTACCTACTTTATGGCTCATTAGAGAGGAATGTACAATAAATGTAAAACAAAATAAAAAAAGAGGGAGAAAGAGGAAGAGAATTTAGCAATTTTTAGAAATGTGTCATTGTTTTGTATTATTACATTTTTCTATTTTGAAAAGTGGAATAATCTGAATAGGTTGGTTCTGAATCAACTTGCAAATTTCTATTGAGTTGGGAGGGAGGACGCTTTTAACTATTTTCTGAATTGACAGAGGGACATTTTTTATTTTTCACATTTCGGTTGAGCTTCAAGTAAGAAAATTTTGGTTTTAATAATTCTCAGGGTCTTGTAGCCCCGGGCAAAAAATGAGTGGAAGTGAGGGTTGGGATGGAGAAGTGGGGGCTGATGATGGGAGGGGAAATGTGGGGAAGTGAAGGCAGGGAATGAGATGATAGAAGGGGAGATAATAGAGAGGAGGAGTAGGAGAAGTGTGGGCTCATGATGGGAGGGGAAATATTGGGAAGTGAGGGGTGGGAAGAAGATAATAGAAGAGGAGATAATAGAGAGTGGGAGTAAGAAAAGTGGGGGCTGATGATGGGAGGGGAAATGTTGGAAAGTGAGGGGAGGGAAGGGGATGATAGAAGAAGAGATAATAATGAGAGGGAGTAAGAAGGGTTGAGGGAGACTTGAACGACCTTATTAACGACATAATAGGCTACGAAACCCCTTTTTTCTAGGTGCCTGCCGCCTACTACGACTAATTTTCTGAGCTGCAAAAGGACATTTCTTATTTTTAAACGTTTGATTGCAGGTCAGTTTTAACTACATCAAATTTAAACAATAGCAGTTTTAAGGACTTGAATTTTTTTTTTTTGATGACCGTGAAAAATTGTTGTAAACCGGGAAATGACCGGGAATTTCTGAGTTGCATTTTAGCGGCCATTCTGTATGTAAGATACTGAACTAAAATATCTTAAATGATCTAGAAGTCAAAGAATTTTATGACGAATCAAACTAATAATAGTTAAACTGGGATATTTATAATATTCAATATTTGAGATTTTGTACGTTTAGTATAAACAAATATTGCCCTTCAATATTTTGCATCTTGCATAGAAGGTATTAGATATTATGCCCTTATATCTATATTTATTAAGATTATTCATATTCAAATTTTTGAATCTACTTTTCAATGTCTATTTTTCTTCATATAGAATGTTCCTATAATAATTCAAAGTAAGGAAAATAGAGACTCATTATAGTTAATTATTAATGAAAAAAGTAAGGAAGTGGATGATTCAATGGGAAATACCGAATATTTATTATGATTATTCATATTCAGATTTTTTAAATCTACTTTTTAATGTCTATTTTTCTCCGTATAGGGTGATCCTATAATAATTCAAAGTAAGGAGATCAGAGTTTCATTAAAGTTAATTAAAGATGAAAAAAGTAAGGAAGTGAAAGATTGAATGGGAAATACCGAATATTTATTATGGTTATTCATATTCAAATTTTTGAAATCTACTTTTCAATGTCTATTTTTCTCCGTATAGGATGATCATATAATAATTAAAAATAATGAAAATAGAGACTCATTATAGTTAATTATTAATGAAAAAAGTAAGGAAGTGGATGATTTAATGGGAAATACCGAATATTTGTTATGGTTATTCATATTCAAATTTTTTAAATCTACTTTTCAATGTCTATTTTTCTCCGTATAGGATGATCCTATAATAATTCAAAGTAAGGAGATCAGAGTTTCATTAAAGTTAATTAAAGATGAAAAAAGTAAGGAAGTGGAAGATTTAATGGGAAATACCGAAAACCGGAGAGTATATACTATATATAATAGTGGAAAAACAGGTTTACTCTTTCTGTCCAATGATCTGAATAATTAACGATGCTAGCCACTTGTTGATATGTAGAAACAGTTTCCTGAGAGTCACCGTCTACAGATTTATAACTGAATTTAGTAGCGCGTACATATCAACAACATTTAAATATAGATGTGGTGCATTTCTATACGTAATCGTACGTATTCCTCGGGTTTTCCCCTTTTGTTCAGTATGCACAACGGCTGCACTTTTGATGTGCTCCTAAACCTTAGTTGCAAAGTGTTCACGAAGAATAAAAATCGCTGCCGTAATTTTATCATGCGGGTTTTGCCTAATTTGAAAAAAATCCTGCGAAATATTCATCTAAGTCATGTAGTTGACTGGAAATTAGTAAATCCAACTACTTTCTCAATTGAATTAACCATTATTGTTTAATAGATAATACCACTGACGCTGTAGTAGAACTGACTATGCATAGTAATAGCCGTAACTGAACATGTAGTTCCACTTTATTACCAAAATGACATTGGAGCCGCAGGGAAATAAGAAAAGTAGTTGAGTTTATTACTTAATCTTACTTGTTCCAATTCTTATTGAATTTAGTCAAATCAACTTCAAACATTTGCTACAATGAATGCTTTTCTTACATCACTTAATTATGTATCCCATAATTAATTTGACTAAAAAAGTGACATTGGGGCCTTAGGGAACTAAGTACCTTGGTTGAAAAGTAGTCAAATCTACTAAGAATTTTTTTCAGTGCAATCTTCTTTTTCTCCGTCTTTTTTATACTCCTTTCTACTTTGACTTTTGAAATTGGATAAAAACGCTGCAGCACATTTATCCACTCAAATATAAAATTTATCTGGCGAAAATTATTATGTCACGTGCGTGACATTTGTCAAGTGACACTTCGATGTCAAACACCTCCCTATTGAAAAATTCCTGGGGGAAATACTCGTGTAATACTCCTAAATACTCTAAAATTTGAAAATCCTAGCGGGATTCCTCGTGCTAATCGTGTCCGAAAATTACACGAGTATTTATTTCCCTCCAGGATTTTTCCAATAGGGTGGTGTTTAACATCAAAGTGTCACTTGACAAATGTCACGCATGTGACATAAATATTTTCGTCAAATAAATTTGTATCTTTCGCCAGATAAATTTTATCTTTGAGTAAATAAATGTACTACAGCGTCAAACTTCATACTAAGATTGCGAAAAAACAATTTCTTGATGTTATTGAATATGTTTTTAATTCTGTTTATTTTAAATTTAATAGTACTTTTTATAAACAAAAATTTGGAACTCCGATAGGCTCAGACTTGTCCACAATTATTAATGAAATTGTGATGGAATATTAGGAACATGAAGTTTTTGACAAAATTAATTTTGAGTTGGACTTTTATGCAAGATATGTTGTTGCTTCGGTACTTTTTTTACATGTACAAAATGTGGATACCCTACTTAATGTATTTAATAGTACACATCCAAGATTAAAGTTTACTGTTGAAATTGAAACTGTTTGGCACAGAAAAACTATTTGTTCAGGAAGGACACTGAATTTTAATTCTAATGATTCCATTCAAAACAAAGCAGGAGTTGTAAAGAATTTAATTGATAGAGCTCTTAAATTATTTATATCATTCAAAATTCCATGAAAAGAATATTGAATTATGCAAGCAGATTCTTTTTCTCAACCACTATCCGATTACCTTCATTGACAAACATATGCATAACAGAATTGTTCAAAAATATCGAAAAAGGTAGCTATCTTAGAAATCCAAGAGAAAGAACATTTTTTAAAGACGGTTATAAACTAAGACAGTATAGAAACCGCTAATAAGTTATAGTAAATTTACCTGGAAAATTAATTAAATTTGACCTTGAAAAACCTGGAAATGATCTGGAATTTAAAGTCCCATGAATCGCCATCCTGCGAAAATGTTAACAAATTTTATAAGCAATCTAAGCTTAATTAAGTTCAAAAATAAAAAATTTATAAACCAATTCTAATTTTGTACAATTCGGAATTGAAAGCATATAGATAAATCAAATCATACTTTTGTAAAATGTAAGTTGATGAAAATTCCAATTTATTAACACGAAAATGGAATGAAAACAATTAGTTCATTTGAAAGTAGCTTTTAAAGTTGATAGTATACTTAAAATTTGGAAATAGTTAAATCGAGGAAAGAAATAAAGCATTCACAATCAGATTCGGATTTGATAGAAATTTAGATTTGAAAAGTATCGTAATGTTGAAAATTTTTTTGGAAATTGATGAAAGATTGAAATTAAATAAAATTTGATCCAACGAAATTTGAGTCACCCAAATTAAAAAGAGTCAAGTTTTTCAATTTCGCATTTATTTAAATTAGCAGACATTGCATTTATTTATAGAAATTGTAAAATACGACAGCAAGAAGTCATTGGAAAGACATTTTTAGTCGATTCTGTAAAAAAAATTGAGTCTATTTATGGAAGAATGTTAAACATGGGCATTTGTTTATTAGAATTTTTTAAATGAATGAAACATTTTGTTAAATTACAAAACATGACAACAAGGAGTCATTGAAAAGACATTTTCAGTTTATTCCGGTAAATAAATTGAGCCTACTCATTCAGACATTGTCAAACTGTGTATTTATTTAAAAAAATTGTAATCGTACATTAATTTCTCTCATATTTTATGCAAAAACTATGAATTTCAAGAACTAATCATTGCAAAGTACGAAAACATGACACTTGTTCATTAATTTCCTTAAATCATTATAAACAATTTTTTTTCTTACTTCAACACATAATAAATTATTTCTGTATAATTCCCAAACTGATTTAAAGCCTGTTTTATTGAATATGAGCATCTTAAGCATAGTAGCACACTCAAAAGGTTATAAAAAAAATTCATTTGTTGTTGAAAAAAAATGTTGCTTTGAGAAAAGTAAAAAATTAGCAGTTACAAGTTATACCTGGAAGCCTTACGGTCTTTTAAGCAATACATCTAAATTCGTTAAAAATTGAAGTGTCGAGCTTTTTTTGTCTAAAAAAAGTGCTTTTTGGCAAACTATGGGTAGATTTTTTTCTTTCACTAAGTAAGAAGCATAATGCTTTCTCTTGTCTCTATTATAATTCTTAAAAATATCATGAATAACTGTTATTATTTATATTGTAACTAAAATTGATGTACATAATAACTTTTATAAATGGAATAAATTAAAAATCTAACACAAATTTCATATTTTGTTCTTCCAGGATACACATACCTCGGATCTGCCCTAGTGGTCGAACCATCTGTAGCCAGCGGAGTGAAAAAACGGTGAGTCTTTTTGGAATTGTTTTTACGTTTTGTGTGTTGTTTTTGAAAACTCGGTGACGGAAATAAAAATTCTAAACTTACAAATAAAAATACTAATACAAAAATTTAAGTTGAAAAGATGAAAAATTAATTTAAAACGTCACAGTTTAAAAAAAAGTCCAGAAAAAAATAATAAAAATTGAACTAGCATTATTCTTAATATAATATTAGGGTGTCTGTCTGGTCAGGAAATCAGGAAATGACCGGGAATTTGATACAGTGACCGAGATTTTTCTCTCGAATGTACTAATATACAAATTGAGAGTGGTTTCATATATTTTATTACTCTAATTCTGAGTTGGAACAGGGAATTTGTGAAAAAAATCATAATTCTCACTTGGGAT
The DNA here is from genome assembly GCA_032362435.1 of Melikaiella ostensackeni. Lineage (NCBI taxonomy): Eukaryota > Metazoa > Arthropoda > Insecta > Hymenoptera > Cynipidae > Melikaiella > Melikaiella ostensackeni. The sequence goes on from JAUMHM010000031.1 coordinate 66,906,507, forward strand.
GGGTTATTTTCTAAAAGAATTTCAATTCTAAGTTGCGAAATTAGAAGTAAAGAAAGTTAATTTGCCATAGAATGGGGAATTTTTGACATTGAACGGGAATTTTAGAGAAGAATTTTAATTCTGGTTTAAAAGAAGGGATTTCTAAAAAAATCCCTGTTCCAAGTCACAATTCGTCACAATTTAAAACTTCCCTCTTCCAAATTTTAGAAAAAGAGAGTTACTATATTTCTGAATTATGATAGAAAATTTTGTAAATAAATATAATTCAGACTTGAAACAGGGAATTTTGGCAATGAATTCATTTGTGACTTTGTATAGAGAATTTCCTAAAAAATTCCCATGAAGAATTTTGACTTTGGAACAGGGGATTTCGTACAGAATTAAAATGTTGTCTTTAAACAGGTAAATTTTGCCACAGAATGGGAAATTTTTGAAGATAATTTCAATTCTGATTTATAAAAAGGGAATTTACGAATCAATCCCTGTTCCAAGTCAAAATTCGTCAGATATGAATCCAGTCACAGCACTCCTGGAATTTTGACCATTTTTTAATTTTAATTTTAACCGTATTACAATTTTAGCAAGAGAAAATAACACTTATAAAAGACGAATTATAGAATCAATTTTTGTAAATAAATTTATTAAAATTTCAATAAATCTCCAAAGTGAAACAATGAATATAAATCATTCAATGAAAATTTGATTTGTTCATCCTTGCCCACTTAGTATCGTCCATAATGTAGATTAGATATATATCTAGTGTTGTCCGTTGACAGATGTATTAAACAATTATATTTGTTCTTTTCTCAAAACCAAAAATGTAATTTTTATATAGTGTTGGAGCCTCTTAAAACATTTCTTCTTTGAGGTTTCAACAAAAGAAAAAACAGTTTTATTATATATATATTTTTTTAACAAAAATTTGACAAATTATATTTCTTTCACTAAGTGTCTGATGTTTAACATTATTTTTACTTTTCCTTAATGTTTGACTCCATACACTTAGCACAGGTAATGACAAAAATTTATAGTTATTAAGTTTATGACTTTCACAAACAATTAAAGAATACACAAAAACTGCTTGTATTTTTAGAGAAGGAATTTTTCCTGAAGAAGGCCCGCATTGTGTGCCGAAACGTCGAAAAGAAAGTTGATTAAAGAACGCTGTTTAAAAACTAGAATAGGGAGTTTTTAGAAATGAATGTAATTGTGACTTGGAACAGGGAATTTCCGTAAAAAATTATAATCTAGACTTTGGAACAGGGTATTTTCGTAATGAAATAGTATTTGACTTGGAACAGAATTTTTGATATGGAACGGGAGTTTTGGTGAATAATTTTACTTCTGATTAAGAAGGTAATTTTTTTTAAAATCCCTGTCTAAATTTATAATTATAGTAATTCTCTTCCAGAATTCCCTGTTCCAAATCAGAAACCTTTTTAAAATGTTTAGAAGTCTTTTGAAATCTTTAAAAATTGTTTGAAATCATTCAAATCTTTTGAACTCTTTTAAATTGACCAGAAATTTAAAATCATCCGTCGGGTAGATACCCTGAGAATATTTAAATTTCTTCATTAACAAAACTGATAAATTTTGTGAGAATGAAAATTCCTTTCAAAAGTTTTTAATCTCTAGTAATCTAAGGGTGTTAGAAAAGTTGTGAAAAAGGAGTAACAAAAAACTAAATCAGCAATGCTTTGTACTTTTACATTTTACAATCTTAAAGCGTGGAAGCTGCACAAGTGGCAATGAGCCTTTTTCGCTACCTTTTTTTTTCATCGTTTCTCTTCTCCTCCTTTTGTTCTTTGTGAAGTTAGCGAATCGAGAAAAAAAGTGGCACCTGCCTCCTCTTTCGACCCGGTCTTCTGACTCGAACCAAAGCTGCACGCTCGTGCCACAACTGCAATCTGTTATTGTCCTACCTTCCCATTTCGCCTCTTTTACTTCTCCACCTCTTTCATCCAATTCTCTCTCTCACGTGTCCTTATATTATTCCTCCAAGTGAAATATTTCCAGCTACTTAGCAAATATTTTCTTGAAAACAATAATTATTCAAAAATTTTTACTTCAAATAACATGTCGTTTTCGAATAACACAATACATTTCGAATCGAAGCAATAAGTTGCTTTTTTTCTGGATATTAAATTAACAATTTTATGTGACTTTCGCAAAAGAGACACTGAAATTAAAAAACAAGAAACATGAACGAAATTTTGAAAATATTTTTAATTAATTAATATTGTGATGTTCTTGTATCGATTACTGGTCAAATTGGTTTTTGGAGAAATGAGAAAAAATCTACCTCGGCCCGGAACCAAGGTGATATACAAAAATTGACTCTGAATACTCACTTGACTCTATTTCAAGACCTTTTTACGAGATAACAAAGTAGAAGAATTCAGAGCAAAATTTATGGGTTTTTAAAACGATTTTTTAAATAATGGGGTTCCATAAAACTTATTAGAAAAAGAATTAAACAATGGATTTTTAAAAAATATTCTGAATTACTGATTACTAAGGCTATTTCGACAATAGATTCACCCACTAGATATTTAAAAGAATTATTTAGCAAAATTATCAAGGAGTCAGTGACCCTTTCGGAAAATCAATGAAAAATAGTGCTGTTCTTCTAAAATTAATTGAGAGTCTTAAAATACCAATAAATCAAATTTTTCTTAAAGATTGTAATGAAATCTACTTTCTTATGAAATTTGCTTGTGTTCTAAAAAAAGAAACACCCAAAAACATCACAAATCAAAAATAGACTTTGAAACTACCCACTTTTACGGCTCATTGGAGACAAATGTACAATAAATGTACAACAAAAAGAAAGAAGAGGGAGAAAAAGAAAGAGTCAATCATACCAACCTCTCTTTCTTTTTTTCTCCCTTATTCCTTCTCAGGGCAATTTATAGGAAAACTACAGTTATAAATAATAAGTTTCTTTTATTGTAAAAGTCAAAATATACTTTCTTGTTAATATCAAATGTACTTTTTGGAAAAACCCATAAATCTTGCATTTTATGAATAAATCTTTCTGTAATGCATCCAATTTCAGTTTTTTACTGATTGAATAAAATTCTTTAATATTTGTCACCTGTCTGTCAATCACATCCAACACATTCCCTCAATTTCGATCAATTTCACAGAAATCTATAATACCAAAAACAGAAAAACCAGAATAGATAAAAAATTAACTTCCTGCGTGGAAAATCCAAAAAAATACGAAGTGCAGTGTTCCAAATCTTGCCGTAAATTGACATTGACTGTCAACAGAAGACCTCAAAGAAAATATCATATTTTGAGAACTCATTTAAAACCACTTGTAAGAGACATCTGAATATCTCAAGAAATAGGCATTCAACAAAAAAAATGTCCGTAATAAAAACTTTTTATTTTCGAGGGGGAAAAGCGACGACGCAAAAATTTACCCCACACTCTACCCCCTGAGGGCGGTTGGGGGATAACTTTAAAATTTCAAATGGGAACATATATTTTTTATTGCAGATTCAGATTCTGCATTAAAAAATGCGTAAGTTTTATTCGAAAGAATTTTTTTGATTCGCGCCAGATGGCGATGCATTTGCAAAAAAATGACATTGTTGACTATTCAAGGAATGCGCTTCCATACCAAAGTAAAACGAAGATTTTCATTTCTCCATTTTATTTAAACAAAACAAAAAAATAAGAAGACTTTAAATTAATTTCCCCAGAATTTTCAATTTATTTTTGAATGGCGCCAGGTACAGGATTTGGACTGCGG
>JAUMHM010000031.1:66937974-66948049 GCA_032362435.1 Melikaiella ostensackeni
TTTCGGAGCGCGAAGCGCGACGACCGAATCGCGCGCCCTAGGCGCGCTCAAACTTGCGAGCGAAGCGAGCTGCGCGCTAAGCGCGCGATGAGAATGTGCCCGCCAAGCGGGCAGATTTTTTTTAGTGTAAATAAACCACGCGGATTCCAAATTTTGAGGCCACACTTGATTCCAACAGCTCCTTCATGCTTATTTTTCATGTTTGTTAACAGAAGTTTTGATTTTCTTTAAAACTCGATTCCCAAAAAATGCCTACCCTGATTTTCTTCATACTTCTCTATTTTATACTTTAAAATATCTTTTTAGAGAAAAAAATTTAAAACACCTTGAATGGCTCCATAATAAGGAAAATTATACCTGGAAAAATTTAGCAATACCTGGAAAAAACCTGTAATTGTCAGGGAATTTTTTCCACGATTTGAGTAGACATCCTCACACGTATTTTTTCCAATAAAGTTCACTGTAGTAATTAAAGAAAGGTACATGGAAATTTTTTTTTGTCCTGGAGAACCTGGAAAATTCCTGGAATTTTGTTTTGAAGAAACGCTAGACACCCTATTTAAATGAATTGCAGGCTACTTGCTTATTCGAAAGAATAAAAATTATATCACATAGTGTTTCGGAAAAATAAAAATTATGTTAAATAGTAATTCGGTATTATAAAAATTATGTCAAATGGTAATTCGGAAATATGAAAATTATGACAAATGATAATTCGGAAAAATAGAAATTATGAAAAATGGTAGTTCGGGAGAATAAAAATTATGAAGAAAGGTAATTCGGAATAAGAAAAATTGGGTTAATTGGCCATTAGGATAAATAAAAATTATAGCAAATTGCTATTCGCTTACCTAAATGATTTCAGATAAATCAATATTAAGGAAAATAGAATTTGGGGAATATTCATGCGCTCATTTTCTTTGTGATCATTATTTTAATCGAAAATTATATTTTTCTAGTAATTCGTTAAGTGCAAAGTGACTTCTTCTTTAGTGTCATTGGGCTAATAAAGAACGACAAGCTGCGTTCACTTTAAAAAAGAAATGACGCGCGAAAAGCTTCTTATCGATCGGCAGGTGGAGTGACTCGAGCCGTTTAATTATCCTCAAAATTAAGGCACGCTGACGTGCAATAATTATTACCCGCCTCGTCTTTGATCTTGATTTTTTTCTTTTCTTTTTTTATCCACCGCAAAGATGGTTCTGCATTATTGTGTAAAGAGGGGTCAATCCGGTCTTATGACCGCAACCTTCCTGCATTTGCCGAACTTAATTAAACCTTGCATAAGTAACACTTTTTGAAAATAATTTTTTTGAATTAAACGAGACAAAATCGATTATTAGAGGTGAGATTCAATTGATTAGAAATTAGAATAATAAATCAGTGGATAAGATCTCTCAATCAATGAATTTCAATAAAAATTTTGTAGATTATTATTAAGAACTAGAAAAAAAGCATGCTACGCGCGCTTATAACATATTTCTTATTTTAATTGCCTAATTATCAAATTATTGAACATCTTTTTGAAATAGGTCTATTTTGAAGATTTTCAATTGAAGATTCTTCAATGTTGATTGCGTATAATTTAAAATGATGTCATTTGAAATGTTTTTTTAACAGTTCAATCAACGAGTTTTTAATTTTAAAACTTAAAACTTGCATAATTTTTAATTGCAAATTTTCAAAATTGAAATCACTTCAATTTTAAAGATATACAATTCAAAGTTCTACAATTTTGAAAAGTTGGAATTGAAAATTCTTGAAATTTGAAAATATAGAATTCCAAATTATTCAATTTTTCAGAATTATGTTTTAAAGGTATGTAACATTGAACGTTTTTTTGTAATATGTACCTCCATTTGGACGATTTGCTATTTAAAATTTTTGAATTCTGTATATTTGCTATTGGAGACTCTTCAATATTCAATGTGTGTAATTCAGAAAATGATACGATTATGAATGTTTTTATTTTTTGAATGGTTCTATTTTGAAGATTTAAAATTAAAAGTTATTCAATTTTTGAATATTCACAATTGAAAATTCTTCAATTCTGAATATTTGCATTTGAAGACATTCCAATACTTAATGTGTATAATTCAAAAAATGATATAATTTTTAATGTTTTTTTTTTGAATCGTCCCATTTTGAAGATTTAAAATTGAAATTTAGTCAATGGTATAGATTTGCAATTTAAAAGTCTTCAATTTCTAAGATTTACAATTAAAGATTCATTAATTCGTTATTTCTATAGTTTGAAATGATGCGATTATGAATGTTTTTTTTAAATAGATCAATTTTGAAAATTTGAAATTGAAAATTATTCAGTTTCGAAGATGTATGTAAAATTAAGATTTATTCAATTTCATAGATGTGCATTTGAAAATTCTTCAATTTTTAAGATTTTCAATTCTAGACTCTTTAATTTGTAATGTTTATAGTTAGAAATGATATAATTTTGATTGGTTTTTTTTGGAATAGTTCAATTTTGAAAATTTAAAATTATTAATTATTCGAATTTGAAGATATAAAATTGAAATTTATTCAATTTTATAAATTTGAAATTGAAAGTTCTTCAATTTTGAAGATTAACAATTGAAGATTCATTAATTTGTAATTTCTATAGTTTGAAATGATGTAATTATGAATGTTTTTTTAAATAGATCAATTTTAAAAATTTGAATTTGAAAATTATTCAATTTCGAAGATGTATGTAAAATTGAAATTTATTCAATTTGATAGATTTGCATTTGAAAGTTCTTCCATTTTTAAGATTTGCAATTGTAGGCTATTTAATTTGTAATGTTTATAGCTAGAAATGATGTAATTTTGAATGCTTTTTTTGGAATAGTTCAATTTTGAAGATTTAGATTTTAAAATTATTCGAATTTGAAGATATAAAATTGAAATTTATTCAATTTTATAGATTTGCAATTGAAAGTTCTTCAATTTTCAAGATTTACAATTGAAAAATCATTGATTTGTAATGTTTGTAGTTTGAAATAATGTAATTATAAATAATTTTTTTGGAATAGCTTAATTTGAAAGGTTAAAAAATAAAAATTCTTCAATTCTGAATATTTACAACTGAAGACGTTTCAACACTTAATGTGTATAATTCAGAAAATGATACAGTTTTTAATGTTTTTTTTTGTAATCATCCCATTTTGAAGATTTAAAATTAAAATTTAGTCAATGGTATAGATTTGCAATTTAAAAGTCTTCAATTTCTAAGATTCACAATTGAAGATTCATTCATTTGTAATTTCTATAGTTTGACATGATCTTATTATGGATGATTTTTTTGGAATAGTTTAATTTGAAAGGTTTAAAATTAAAAATCATTCAATTTTGAAGATTCACAATTGCAAATTCTTCAATTCTAGATATTTGCAATTAAAGACTCTTCAACACTTAATGTGTATAATTTAGAAAATGATACAATTTTTAATGTTTTTTTTTTTTGTAATCATCCCATTTTGAAGATTTAAAATTGAAATTTAGTCAATGGTATAGATTTGCAATTTGAAAGTCTTCAATTTTTAAGATTGACAATTGTAGACTCATTAATTTGTAATGTTTATAGTTAGAAATTATGTAATTTTGAAAGAATTTTTTTTTTTTGAATACTTCCATTTTGAAGATGTAGAATTGAAATTTATTCAATTTTATAGATTTGCAGTTGAAAGTTCTTAAATTTCTTAATTTTAAATGCCTATTTTGGAATAGGTCCGTTTTGGAGATTTGAAATAAAAAATTCTTCAATTTTCAAGATTTATAATTGTAGACTCATTAATTTGTAATGTTTATAGTATGAAATGATGTAATTTTGCACGTTTCGTTTGAAATAGTTCCATTTTGGAGTTAAAAAATTGAAATTTATTCAATTGTTAAGATTTACCATTGAAAACTAATTGATTTGGAATGTTAATAGTTTAAAATGATGTAATTTTGAATGCTTTTTTTGGGATAGCTCAATTTTTAAGATTTAAAATTGAAAATTATTCAAGTTTGAGGATGTAAAATTGAAATTTATTCAATAGACCGTAACATTAACATGATAGAAAAAGTCGCGTGAGAAACATAGGAGCTTCAATCTGGACAAACTGAATGAATGAATGAATTTGAAGATTATTATTAATTTGTTTAAGTAAAATTAAACAGTTTTAATTAGAAGTTTTGAATTGAGATGGAAACTTAAATTGAATTAACTCAATAATTTTTGTCCTGTCGGGAAATATGTACTGGTTTGTGCTTTCTCACTCGATAACTGAAGTTAAGCAGCGTTTTGATCGGTTACAACTCGGATGGGTTGCCATCGTGTTAAAAGTAACCAAATGAATTCTATCTACGTCCTCCTCTAAACTTTCGAGTGTCTAGAATAAATCAATAAAAATGACATATATATTGAGGATTTGTTTATAACATTAATACTTCGATTAATGCAAATATCGATATATGTTCCTCCTTGAAGAAATCCAGTAGCATTAAATTACCAAACAAAAATTACTCTGTAAGCTGCAAAAAGAATGAAAGGGGTGAAAAAAAACGATGAGGGCTTTAGATTGGCATGACTGGCGTGAAATGGGTCTCGTGGAACTTAGGAAGTTTCAGAGACGACGCAGCTGGTCGATGATTTTATCTTCCTATCTATTAATTTTTTTCCAAGTGAACTGGAGTTTAATAAAGCTGGAAGTTCAATTAGATGTATGTTTACATCAATTAAGATCGATTTTTTTGGCTTTTGACACTTATTCAAGAATGATGAGTTTTCAACCAAGTGGTCGAATTTTTTAAGAAACAAGATTAAACTTCAGCCAAAAACAGTTCAATTTTCAATCAAATAGTTGAATTTTTGAGCCAATAAAACAAATTTTCTAGAAGACAGCTGAATTTTCAATCTAAAAGGAGGAATTTCCAACAAAGCAGTTGAATCTTCGAACAATAAAGATAACTCTTTAACAAAATAGTTGAATTTTCAACAAAATATTTGAATTTTCCAACCCGAAAATATAAATTTTCATGCAAAAAGAAAGAACTTTGTATCAAAAAGTTAAATTTTCAAAAAAATAAATAAAATAACAACGAAACAGTAAAGTTGCATGTACATCATACTTTTTGAATTTTCAAGCAAAAAGAACGAATTTTCAGCACTTAAATATAATTAAATTTTCATCAAAATGGTTGAATTTATAACAAAATAATTAAATTTTCAACAAAATAATTAAATTTGCATCAAAATAGTTGAATTTATGACACAATAATTAAATTTTCAACAAAACAGTTGAATTTTCAACTAAAGTGATGAATCTTCAACAAGAAAAATGAAGTTTTAACAAAGAAGTTCAACTTTTAACCAAGTAGTTGAATTTGCAATAAAAAAAGATTGAATCTCAACGTAAAAAAATAATAGTTGATATTTTAGCCAAGAAAATAATTTAATTTTATATAAAAACAGTTGCATTTTCAAACAAAAAATATGAAAATTCTATCAAAAGAGATAAATTTTCAAACCAAAAAGACGAATTTTCTACAAAAAAGTTGAATTTTCAAGCAGGAAATATAAATTTTCATCCAAATACTTGTATTTTCTACGAACATAACAGAATCTTCTGCCGAAAGAGAAGAATTTTCAACAAAACAGTTGATGTTAAATTTCCAACAAGAACGTTAATTTTCAACCAAATAGTTTAATTTTAAATTAAAGACGATCGAATTTCAACCAAAAATGGAGTAATTAAATTTGCAGTTGAAGAAATTGATTTTCAACAAAAAAAAAGAATTCTCGAAAAAATAGTTGAATTTATAACGAAAGAGATGGATCTTCAAGTAATAAATTTTTTTTTAACAAAGTAATTCAACTTTCAACCAAGCAATTAAGTTTTCAATCAAGAAGATGAATTTTCTACCAAAGGAGACGAGCTTACAACAAAATGCATACATTTTCAACCAATTTTTTGAATTTGCAACTAATAACGATCTATTTTCAACCAATAATGGAATAGTTAAATTTTCAGTTAACAGAATTAATTTTCAAACAAAAAGAACAAATTTTTAACAAAATAGTCAAAACTTCAACCAATAAAATGAATGTTTATCAAAGTATGTAGTTCAGCTTTCAACCAAGTAGTTGAATTTTCAACCAAAAATGGAGTAGTTAAATTTGCAATTGAAAAAATTGATTTTTAACCAAAAAAGCGAATTCTCAACAAAATAGTCAAATTCATAAACAAAAAGATTGATCTACAACTAAAAAAATGATTTTTTAACAAAGTAATTCAACTGTCAACCCAGCAGTTCAATTTTCAATCAAGAAGATTAATTTTTTACCAAAGAAAACGAGTTTACAACAGAGTACATAAATTTTCAACCAAATTGTTGAAATTGCAACTAAAAACGATAAATTCTCAATCAATAATGGAATAGTTGAATTTTCAGTTAGTAAAATTCATTTTCAACCAAAAAAGAACGAATTTAAAAAAAAATAGTTTAATCTTTAACCAATAAAAAGAATGTTCAACAAAGTAGCTCAAATTTCAGTCAAGTAGTTGAATTTTTAACTAAAAATGAGGTAGTTGAATTTGCAATTGAGAAAATTGATTTTCAACCAAAAAAAGATTTCTCAATAAAATAGTCAAATTTATAACCAAAGAGATGGATCTTCAACTAATAAAATGATTTTTTACAGAGTATTCAACTTTCAACCAAGCAATTGAATTTTCAATCAAGAAGATTAATTTTCTACCAAAGAAAACGAGTTTGAAACAAAATACATACATCTTCAACCAGATTGTTGAATTTTTAAGTAAAAACGATTAATTTTCAACCAATAAAATGAATGTTTAACAAAGAAGTTCGACTTTCAACCAACGAGTTGAATTTTCAACCAAAGAAGATGAATTTTCAAGAGAATAGTTAAATCTTCAACCAAACAGTAGAATTTTTAACCAAAAAGGTGAATTATAAACCAAAAATATAATAGTTAGTAGACGTTTCAATTAAAAAGAATTAATTTTCAAGACATTAAACTTTTTAGCTCAAATCCCTTCCCAAACCCCCCAGTTACCCCAACTCTCATAATAAGCCTCCAGGCAATGCCTGATGTACTCAATCCTGTGGGTTTTTTTTTTAATCTCTAAAATCCCATACCGTTTGCAGCCAGATTTTCTATAGAAGCATATCATGAAGCATGCAAATATCTTTTACAAACATACTCTAGAGTAAATTAAACATATACTTGTTCTAAATTATTTATTGTTTCATGCAAAAAATATGTTTTCTATCATTTTGACTTCTTTGATCATTCAATTCAATCAAAATCAAATTCTGACTTGAGGCGATACATTTTCCCGCGAAATTTAAATTATGTAAATATTATTTGAGTATTTTTAAATAAATTGAGCTATTTGAGCAATTACAATTTGTAACAAAACGTAAAATTTAAACAGAAAGACATTCTTGCTATGAAAATTAATGAAAATAGGAGATACAATTTTTTAAATCCTCATTCAAAATGCTCATAAACTCTCATTAAATTCTCAAAGCACATAAAGGTCGAGTATATTCTCATGCCCGAGAGAATTTCTCCGAGCACTTAAACTCTTTATAACACTACGTTGGACAGTAGTCAAGCGCAGTGAAAATATGTCTGAGCGAGAATCCCGAACGGTCACCCATCCGAGCACTAACCGCGCCCGTCCGTGCTTAACATTCAAGATCTCGACGAATCGAGAATTACCACCCAGCTACTAGTGCACGGTCCCTAATATAAAAAGATTTTTTTAATTCAAATAATACAGTTGATATTACACTTCGTTAAATAATATTTTTAACGCCTAATATTCCTTAATTTAATTAATAGACCATTTAACATACTAACATACTTAAATTTAGAATTAAAACTATAATAATTTAATTATATGTATATGTTTGTATAATCCTAGAAAAAGTTCCGTTTCCTTTCCTTGTGAACCTATCCTACAAAAATGTGTTTTCCTGCTTACAGGGGTAGCGGCGACGCCCTACCAGTATCTCCGGTCGACCAGGTCGGCAATGGATGGAGGTGAGTCCCCGCTTAATTCCCTCCAAATTCGTAATCATTCGCATATTCATCCTCACCATCGTAACCACTCGTAATCTAAATACACTCAAACCCCGATATAATCCCACTTTCGGGAGTTGCTTCGCACTGGCCTTGGGCCTAAACCGGATCCCTCGAAACGTAAACAGTCAGGGACGTGTGAACCATTTCCTAATATTACGCCATCTCCGAACGTGAGTTCGAGCCTGAGTACACGCGCACTGCGCCTTTATCTATATGCTGCTGGCATTTCACGCTTGATTGAGCACCGTCTCTCGCCCCGACCGCTGAGAAACTGCGGGGGCCAGCAGTCGGCCAGCAGCTCTAGGAAGGCGTAAACCGGACGGGCTTTTATGGGGGTTCGAGTGTACTTTAATCCTATTTCTTCTTCCTAAATCCATAATCATCAGTTCTCATTAAAACAGAATATATGTTTTAATCTTTTTCGAGGCTTTTATCATCATAAAGTGTTAACAACTCCTAAAGTATTAAAATCAAGAATAAAATATTGAAATTATATAATATATTCATTCATTTGAAACAGAAATTCAAATTTTCTTCTTCAAAAGTTAATGCTAAAGGTTAATTTTAATATTTCTCTGCTTATAACTTGTGTTTTATGATTTTAGATTTTAATAAACCATATCTAGTATCATTGCATCGTAGTTTTTGTTTTGCTGCTTCTCTTCTCTGCAAACAGCTATTTTTGTGATTTTTTTTGCTATTTTTTTGAAGTCACTTGAAATCATTTGAAGTCACTTGAATGCTCTTGAAATCTCCTGAAATATCTGAAGTCGTTTGAATTCATGTGAATTCACTGGAACTCACTTGAAATCGTTTGTCAAGTAACTCGAATTCTCCTCAAATCTCCTGAAATATCTAAAGTTATTTGAATTTAAATGACTTCACTTGTACAAACGGCTGTGCTTAAGCTCTTGTTCACTCGTGTTTGAATGTTTTTATAAGTCAGCCCCCTGCATAAGTGAATTAAAAGTGTCCTGAATGTTGGCCGTGGCGCTGATGGTTCACGAGGCCTAGATTCAATAAAATGCACGGGACAAAATGTAAGAATTCAGCTTTTTAAGAATATAAACTATTTTATCCAATTTTCTTCAACTAGTCGTTCATCTAGAAAGTTAGAAATATATTTAAAGCAATAATTATTGCAAAAAAATGTTTAATGCTTGAGTTATGGACGTAAATTCGAGTATTCTCCTGGCGGAAAGTTCAAATCGAGATTCTGATATTTCCCTTTAAATAATGATAATATTTATTGTCAATAACTAATTAAAATAGAATGCGAATATTATTATATTATTATTATTATTATTATTATTATTATCTATTAATAGTTGATCAGAATCAAAAAATTCAAATTTTAATTTCAATTACAAAACAAACACTGCGAGAATTGAGTAAAAAATTATATATGGACTAAAAATGAATTATGATCAAAATTCTATAGTTCATACATAATTTTAGATTTGATTGTCGTATTTTTGGTCTCTAATTTAAATGAATATAAAAAAAAATTGTATCATTATCATCAATTAATATTAATGTTACAATAGTTACATAATATTCAACTTTAATAATAACACTGAATATTAATATTATTACTTCATATGAAAAATTGATTTGAACTTCCCGCCATAAATCGAAGCGAATTTACGTTCAATACTCGAGCATTTTATCTTTTTAGGTAGTGAGCATTGATTAAAAAAATATTTAAAACTTTCTAGATTGACGTCTCGTGAAGAATATTTGATCAAATAGCTTTTATTTGGAGAAAATTGAATTTTTACATTGTTCCCCATGCATTTTTTTAAATTCTGGCCCCGTGAACAATCTGCACCACCAATCGGCACTCGGGCATAGTCAAATAAAGTTAATGTTACATCGGAAATTAAAGTAGTTGTAGATGAATACATATTTTTAGGACATTGGTGTGCTTTTTATAATAAGAAAGAAAAAGAATGTATTATAGGTAGAATTTTA
>JAUMHM010000031.1:66998480-67031131 GCA_032362435.1 Melikaiella ostensackeni
TCAATTTGTACTTCGCCTACGCTAACCCTACTCTGGCTGTATCTTCTCCTCTCTTCGAACTATTTACCGGAGCAAAGGCCAGTTACTCTTGTACACGGTCTTGAAATACATCTCATCTGAGATCCACGAATGTTATTACCAGTCTGCAAATCGGTATATAATCTTCTATAGTGTAACATTGTTTTATTTTGTTAAATAAACAAAATTATATACGGGTTATGACTTTTCATTTAGAACGGTTACGCGTTCGAACAATAATTAAGAAATATATAATATAATGTCATAATATAAATGTCAATACTATTCCAAATGATGCCAAAAGAAACACTCCAAGTAAGCAAAGTGTCTCTTCAATAATAACATTTTTGACCTTTGAATGAGAAAGTATGCTACTACAAGGATAAACTTAATTTGATTATTTAGTATAAATCATTTATATTGCATCCTATATAAACGTTTTTCTTAGTGTAACGTGAAATTATGTACATATTGTCAAATATAATATCAAGAACCTTGAATAAACTTCGATTAATTTCCGAAAAATTTCCTGTATCAAAAAGACATTTACAAGGTATTTATAATTCAACATTGTAAACATGCCAACGTCATTTGAAATGATGCCAAAAAAAGCATTTCAAATGAGAAAAGAATCTCTTTATTAAAGATATTTCTGACCTTGCAATAACAAATATTTGATTATTTATTATATTTAATTCATATTGCGTCCTACTATATAAAAAAGTTCTTTTTAGTGTAACGTGAAATTACGTACATATTGTCAAATATAATATTAAGGACCCATAACAAACTTCGATTGATTTATATCAAAAAATTTACCTGTTAAATTGCCAGAAAACATGTTCCCGAAAAGATAATTTCATACGGAAAAAGTGTGCCGTTTTCTATTGATATTTCTGAGTTCATCACAGCAAAAACCATGATTTTATGCGAATAAACTTTTTTAATTTTATTTGGACCCATGGCCACGCCTCACAACCGTGAGATGGGTGACCACATGGAACGTTGGAATCACGACGAAGGGCTGGCGAAACCCTCGTGAGTCTTAAAGACACGGAGCGATACAAGAATTACAGCTCTTTGCATCCATCTCGCAAGTGCCTTGGCATTTTTCTGGCACGCGGGTATTGCCTCCAGGTTATGAACCAGTGATGGTTTCACACTTCCGAGAGCACCGATGACAAGAGCAATCATTTTAGCCGAATATTCTTTGTACGAAGTTCCAGTAAATTTTGCACAACTCGTTCTCGACAACTGACTCTATCCCTCTGGAAGCGTTCATCAGGGCAGGGTGGCGGTTAACACCATAAGAGCGACAAAGATGGTAATGAAGCACTCTTAGGGCCGCATTGTGCCTGTGGAGATACGTCGTTCCCGCGTGAGTGCACTCAGAAAAATTACCTCTAAACAATAATGGAATACTTTCATGGTTAAAGTGCAATCGCTTGAGAATTAGTTTAAAAATAGATCCTTTAACGGTTAAAGTGCGAATCGTTCAACCAAGAATTGTTTCAACGATGAGCGATTCTACTTTAATGCGTAGGAGGCGCAGTTCGACGGTTGAAAAGGGGACGTACTTTTACCGTCAAATTATTGACAGACTTCTCAAGATAAAAAGACGTGACTCTATGATTAAGCCGACATCATTTTAGCGTTAAACTAGATCGTTTGAGAGTGGAACGATTCTGCTTTTAAAGTATCTGCGAGAAGGTTTTTACATTTAAGATTGAAACAGTCTCGTTCCATGCGAGTCGCGTCTAACGTCCTCTTAAAAATGCGACGAAAAAGTAAACTGTATCGACATTCTTCAACCATCTTTACAATTATAAAAGAATTTGTTTCTGTTTTAATTTTTTTCATTTCATTTTCCAAATTTTTATTTCGATATATCATTTCGTTTGCACGTAAGTAGTTCCAAAAAACAGTCAGAAAAGTAGAAATAGGGTAAGTATATGATACGTCCTCTTAAAAATGCGACAAAAAGGTAAAATTATTATACATCTCTTTTTCAGTTTTTGGATCAAACTTGTATGGTATATGCCGTCATAACATACCTCACCGACATTCTTCAACCATTTTTACAGTTACAAAAAATTTGTTTTCACTGTTTTCTTTTCATTTTCTAAATTTTTATGTCAGAATATCATTTCGTTTGGAAGTGGGTAGTGTCGAAAAAAATCGGAAAAGTAGAAATCGGGGTAAGTATATGATATGTCCTCTTAAAAATGCGACGAAAACTAAAACTTATTTCAAATAATTTTTTATATTGTGCACCAAACTCTATGTTGCGTCATAACGATTAATATTCTATCTAACTTAAGGTCATGAAATTTATATCACATTTCGTTTTGACGTGAGTAGTTCCAAAAAAGTCGGAAAAGTAGAATTCAGATAAGTATATGGCACGTCCTCTTAAAAATGCGAGAAAAACGTCAACTTATTCTACATCACTCTTTTAGTTGTCAGATCAAACTCGTATGTTGCGTAATAACAATTAATATTCTATCTAACTTAAAGTCACGAAATACTTACCCCTGGAACATTCAATTATAAAGTAACTAATTATACAGGGTGTCCCAGAACTAAGTGTCCGGACTTATATAGCTGTATACGAAAAAAATAAATAAACCAAAACTTTCTTTGGCAAAAATGTATTAAAGAGGCAGCGGTCACTAACACAGCGTAGGCTCCCTCTCACGCACGTGAGACTTTCTATGCGGCGCTCCTGATTGGTCAGTTTAATAATTTCATAACTCAAAAACTAAAACTTCAATACATTTCTGCCAAAGGATGTTTCGGTTTATTTTTTTTTACCCAGCCATATAAGTCCAGACACTTAGTTCTGAGACACCCTGTATTTCTATGCTTTTTTAATCATTACAATAGTTTCAAACCCCCATAGAAATAAAATGAGGGTTTTCTACATACATTTCTTGTCAGAACAAAATGTCTCGTCATAGGACAATGTCATATATATTTACGATGTGACCAATTTCAAGTCACAGCTGAGTTTTAAATTATTGCATATTGAAATTATTACGTTTTCAAAAAGAGAATATCGTCAAAATCTTGTGAAGAACTTAAGTTATCAATGTTACAGATATAAAATTGTATATTTATCTCATATACTGCTTTAAATCACAGATTCCCTGGAACAAAATTCAGAGAGGCCGTTTTAATCGAGGTTCACAAACATTTTCTCATTCAAAGTTATAAAAACTGAACAGCTATTGATTGGAAATTATTTTAAAATTGAAAAAAGTTCAATGTAACAAATCATTCAATAATTTATATTTGCAGTTGATCAACTTGAAGCTTTATTTTGACAAAAAATTTCAATTTCAAACGCAATTAATTTTCAATTTATTAAGTCCTCAAAACTGTATTTTAAAATTCTTCAAATTGAAAATGTACTCTTAAACATAAAGACCTAACATAGAAAATTTTGATAGAAAAAGATTTTATAATTACACAATGGAAACTGAATTCAAAGTTTTTTTCTCAATTTGAAAAAATTCCGGATCATTTTCATGTTTTTTAAGATTTCTAGGTCAAATCGCAGCCCTAATTATAAAATTTCACGTAAAAAAATAAACAACTAGGAAACGAATGTCGCTAAAGGAACACCTTCGCTTCGGTGTTTTGTTCATTTCTGCAGTTTTCCTTGTAAATGGAGGCATTTTTTTATGCAGACGAAGGTCAGAAGATGATGATTTCGTTACTTCACTTTCAGAGCTTGGTGATTTTGTGACGATTTGCATCTCCGAACTTTCGTCCGTAGGTGGGTAACTAGGTATCCTTGTTTTTCCCGAGAGTGAGAGAAATTCCCCACTTGAAGAGATCCCTAGAGAAGCAGACTTTTGGTCAAGACTACCAGTTTTTCTCGACTGAATGCCTGAGCCAGGGTCTTCTTGTTTGGTCGGATTCGATATCGAAACAAACTTTGTTGTTTCTTTACCCCATCTGCAAAAATTTTTTCCAAGGATTGTTTAATCAGGTCAGAAACATTAAAAATATAACGACCTCAATTTTTTGTTTTGTACTGACTATTTTTTAAATTAGAAGTTGCATTATCTTTATTTTAAATCGGCACAAATCAATAATTGTTTCATTGTCGTGTATACATCAAAATTCTATACTTTTACTTAAAAATGAACATTTTTCTGAATGGAAAAATTACAATTATTATACTCAAAGCTCAAAGTTATCACTATGAAATTTCAAAGATTGAAGGCTCTCTATTTTAAACAATTCAGGTTCAAATTGTTCACTTTTGGATATTTGATTCATATATATAACTACATAACCTAATACTTATTCACACGAAACGCCATTTTTAAGATTCCCACCTCGTCGAATTGTCATAATTCAGGTAAATTGTAAGATGACAGTTATGTACAATACGAATGCAGATGAACAGAAATTATATTAAATAAAAACCAAGATAAATAAATATTTTTGCGAATAGAAATTTCGAAAAATATGGAAATTATGATAGTTTGTTAAAAAAAAGTATAAACACTCACTTGATGCTGCAATTTCTCTCTCGATCATCTCCTTGGTCCAAGATGGTTCAGGACTCTTCTGCTTTTCCACCGCTTTATAGTACGAATTCATATTTCTACAATTTAGATATTAAACGTGCTTTTTTTCGGCGTCAACCATCCTCGATAAACGAGTCGTGGTCTATCGGCAAATTGGAGTATTGAAAAATCGCCAGGATTCGACATTTTACGAATGCTCATCAGGAAACAATGAACAAGAGAATCAAGTTTCGCGTTCACGAACACGAGGCCTAACAAGATGGCGGAAATAGAAAGTACGTACGCGTACCAACATGCCAGCATGAAATTCTTATGTTCCTACTGCTCACGCGTAGCACTATTTGCGCGCGAAATTCACTTTAAAAGTTAGCAGCATTAAATACTTAGTTACCAAATTACCGTTTCTCTAAAATAAAAAATCTAAAATGTAAAAGTCTAAACATTAATTAAATTGATAAAACAGGAATAAACCTTTTTCAATTACTATATTATGTTAGAGTATATTATAATATGGTATTATTATATACAAGAATTCAGAGACACAGAAAATCGATAAAATTGTTACATTGGAAGTATCTAAAGTTCTTAATCTAGCCAGATCAGAGCTTTCAGTTACGTAGCCAAAAGTAATTTCAATTGCTTCTGAAAAACTTTCAGCATCAAGCTATCAGAAGTGCTTTAGAGGAGAGGAGCAAAGAAGTGAAGCGATGCGAGGAGAGGAGGCGAAGACGTGAAGATAAGTGGGGAGTGTCGCAGTACAATTCTACGGTACACAGAGCTGCGAAGTACGCTGACATAGTACACGAGCCTACGCAGTAAACTTCTATATAACCTTACAATCTCTTCATGATAGGAAGATGTAGGGAGAGGAGAGGGTTAAGGGAGTGAGGAGGAGTAAGGGGGAAACACCGATATGCATCAGCCCGAATTACACGATTCTAACTCAACCCCCTTAGTGTCTAGAGTTGCATTTTTAAATTAGTTCCTGCAGGTGCCTGCAGGGACGCTGACTGTACCATCACTCCCTATTTTTCTATTGTTGGCAATGGGAAAATTTCAAATTTTTCATCATTTTTGAATAAAACGAAGTGAAAAAGATGTGAAATATAAAAAATTCGTTTAGTTATATGTTCAAAAGCATCTGAAGTTAAACTTTGCTTTTGCAAAAGGGTGGGACACGGTGTATAGTTCCTAAGTGTGATGTGGCGTATGACAGCAATAATGAAAAATTACACAAATTTAGCGTGCCAAAATTTCCAAAAAAAACGGGAAAAGAGGCAACGAGCTATCAAGAGGGACAATATTGTTTTAAAAGCTGGGCAGCTGGTGTGCCAAAAAAACTTCCTTCCCGAAGATATACTTTGAAGAGCAAAATACAATTGTCCATCTTTTTATAAAGTGTATTTCAATTCACTGTCATTTAAATAGCACTGATCGCAATAGTCTCTTCCATTTGTGGGCTATACAATTTCTAATGGCTCATACTAAAGGCGCAAAGTTCAAGAGCTGTCACTTTCAGAGATAATACTCATTTCACACGAATCTAACACTCGATGCCTGCACCGTGCAATTTCTCAACTCTCTATTTAATTTTAATAGCTCACGCTAAGAGAGTAGTGTTCACAAACTGACACTTTTCACCATGATTCTTATTTTTCACGAGAGCGGTTCTAACGCACAGCTATTTGATTACCACCCAGTATATAAAGAAGGGGCATGGCACATGTAAACGCAGAAATGGCCTATAGGCAAAATCGACAAGTCAGAACGCAAATAGAATCAACACACATGATTTATGGAAGAAAATCTCTTTATTATTTAAGGACCAAGGAATGGGGTAGGTGTTTCAAGAATTTTCCTGTTTCACCTATATTCGATAAAAATTATATTCATTTCATCTTTTAACAACGTTATCATTTATTAGAATGCAAGTAACAATTTTCACTTTCTCAGCCAGAGTCGGTAGTATAACTCCGGTGTGCCTATAAGTGGTGATTATGCCTTGACACTCAATTTACTTATGACTGGGTGTTTCATGAACCAGTTGGTAGAATAAAGTTTCACGCTGCTTGTCAACACAGAGTCACAAAAGTTAACTCACAAATAAATGATTTCACTATGAAATATCTTGATTTTCAAATTCAATTTAATTTATTCAAAATTCACAATCAAATTCAAATTCAAATAATCTCTCACGGAAAAATATTCTCTTTCTAAACCAGGTTCTGGAGTAACACTCGAGATTGCTTTTAAAAGGTATTTTTCCAAAGGAATAATAGAAAGTGAGCTCCCTGTTTATACTTCTTGTAGAGAAAAGGGATGTGGCCAGTGGTGAAAGGCTTGGCTTCCAGTTGCCCACAAGTTTCTTCTCTGAGACCCTTGCTCTAAGAAGGCAAGTTTCTTTTTGCCCGTTCCCGGCTGCGTTAGTGACTCCCTTGACTTCGCGATCTCTCGCGTCCCACTCATGGTTTGTTAAATCATAGTGGGAGTCACTTGCGCTTGCGTTTTAGCTTTCCTCCCTACGTACGGCAACCTCACAGGGCCTTTTCTTACGTACTTTTCAGTTTGCCTATCCCCAGGCATTTCTACATATGTAACCCACACGTTACATATGCCCCCTTTTGAAATTTTAACGACGGTTTTAATTTGATTTTATGTTTCTTGAAGTAGGCAAGTAATTAAGAGAAAACTAACATGGTTTATAAAGACAATCTTTGAAAGCGGATGCGTCGTTAAAATTTCAAACTTTTATATACTTCCCTATCCTGCGCTGGGGTCCAGTGGCAGTATATCTCCCAAATCTCGCTGTCCTCCGAGGGTTGCGGTCGCCAGGGGGTCTCCTCGTTCTGCTTGAGGCCTTGTTGTTCTCCTCTGGCTGCTGCGGGATTTTCTAGATCCTCCGCTCTGGCTTGAGGGTGATTTATCACCTTAGCGCTCGTTGCTGCCTATGGTGCTGGTAAATCCTCAAGAAAGATTAGCCGTCGTTCTTCTGCTCGAGGTCGTTTCCCCAGGCTGGAAGGTTTTTGTTGATGGGCCATTGATTTATGGTTGGTGTTTTTTTCTCAGCTTTGGCTCTCTCTTCCTTTGAACGCTGAGTGTCCCAGTGACTCTTCTGTTTTTTCGGTGGGACCGTGTTCTGTCTTTTCACCAAGTCATCCAGTAGAGCATCCTGTCTGATACTCTTCGTACGGCTCCTTCTTCTTGTTGTGAATTCGTCCTGGGTCTCTTTGATATTTATTTTTTGGTGTGTTACTGCGTGGATAGCGTTGATTTTTACCTCCTGAAGAATGTTGCTTAGAGAGTCTACTTGACTGGAGTGTAGACTTCCTTCCTGATGTTTCAAGGTGAGCGTCTCTGCTTTGCCTCCTTTCATTGGCATTGGTGGCGTCTCCTGCAGTTTCCACGGCTCCGAGTACGAGGGATAGCTGCAGAATCTCTTCCTCCAGCGTCAAACCCTTAGCCGATTTCACCTGTGTGAGGAGTTCGTCATCCCCTCCTACGCACTGATGTTTCAAGTGTTTCTTCACTCGGTAGAAATTCACCTCCGAGACGCTCAACCCTGGTCTTTTTGCTGCCTTTTTCTTTGTCATGGTGATGTGGCGAGCCCTTGCCACAATCACATGGTGGTGTTGAGGTTCAATCGTAATGGTGTCCTCCTCCACCAGGTCTGTATTGGACTGGATTGCAATACTACGCTGCAGATGAGATTCATCGTGTTCTGTATAGGCGTCCGGCATCTTCGGTTACTTGGAGACTACTAACCATGATCCAATGAATACATGGTCTAGTTACCGTTACCGTAGCCGCGCAGTTTGAACTCGAGGCGGAGCTCTTTATGCGATAATATATTATAGGAAAATCAGTATATATGGGAATATATAATATATAAATAGTAAAAGAATTAATGCCAAAGAATAGAGAAATTAGAAAGGAGTGATTTATTGTGAAACACTGATATCAAAATTAATTATATGAAGAACAGAATGGTAGTTTGTAAATAATAGTGAATAAGAGTGGTATGGAGAAAGCATAAGAATTTGGATATCTATGAGAATTGATCACAATTTAAAAATCTTCTTTCAACAGTGTATAATTGTACGATGAAACTCAAATGCTATTAGTATACGTCATTCTCACGTGACAATTTTTTTTGAAGAAGAGATCTTCAAAATTAATAGAGGTCTGTAACGATTGTGATAGTCCGTAAATTTTACAGAAAAGTTCACCAGGTCTCTACCGATAACAATTGCAGGATTTGAAGAATTTATGATTTCTACTTCTTCTTTGAGTTATTTCCTAAGCAGTAGATCTATAGGGATTTTCAGTTTTGAATTGATAATTAGCTGCATGAACTTCAAAATTTCAGAGAGAGTGAAGTTTCTTGCCGAATCCCCATGTAATGCAATTTGGAAAGTTAAAAATAATGACCTCGATGTAAATTTTTTTATATGAAGGCTCATCATTTTCACATTAATTAGAAAACACATGTTAATATTTGTAAATTTCGACAATCTTTCAAATTAAAAAATATATTATGATATATTACATATAAATTATATTCATAAGGTAATAGAAAAGTTCGTAAAAAACAGTGAACAACCAAGTATAATATTCTTAAATAAAAATAAAATAATATTTATAAATTTATGTTTGTTATGAACGACATAATGTAAATTGAATAATTTTATTCATCCAATATTTTCCCAATTTACTTATATTTTATACATATATACCAATGTTTGTGCGCAGGGAGAGGTCATTAAATACTTAAGCTGAAATTATAATTCATCCATATTTTTCTTCAACCATCTTCAAGTTTACAACACATTTTATTAGTCCTGAACTATTTCCATACCTCAAAATTAGAAAAAATTTCATTCTTTGCTTTTACTTCATTTAACTTTTCCGCCTCTCTGAATCCATATGGCGAAAGGCCAACATGTGCTTCGTGAGCAAATTTCCCCTAGCTTACCCAGGCCTGGTCTTGATGGTCTTCTTCTTCTTCATAGCCTTTGAGGTTTCATATTAACTGGTTTGGCTCAAAATTTGGAGAACATATTTTTTGATGAACTTGAACAAATCTGGGTAGGGGGGGGGGGGGTGAGAGCAAAGAAATTCTAAATGTGAAAAATACGGGCCACCTTAATCCTGATATATACACGCCTCCATTCAATATAATAGCATTTTTCACTGGTTACACTTTTCTTACACTTAGTGTAGCTTTTCCACCAATCCCGAATCTCCTTTTCGGCAATCTAATCTCAAAAAAATCTAACACCTACACCGGATTTGCGGCGGACCAATGACAATCGATTTCGCTACACGAGCTCCATGAGGTCGTGTAGCAGAAGCCAACAAAAATAGGCGTCTTTCGCAAATCCGATGTAGAAATGTTCATTTTTGAGGTTAGATTTCTGAAAAGAAGATTCGTGATTGGTGTAAAAGCTACACTAAGTAAGGAAAGTGTAACCAGTCGAAAATGTTATAAGTATATTTGCTGACAGCGCCGTGTATAAGACTATGCGCTGTTTATAAGCATAGGAAATAGTCTCATACCTAAGATTCCAAATATTGTATTAAAAATTGTTTCATAAAATCCTGGCCGCCATTTTTAATTTGGATTTTTGTACACAATATTTGGAAGTTTTGACTCAAAAAACCCCAAAAAAATTAATTATATACAAGTCGGATAATTTAAAAAAGTATTTTGTCACCATATTGAAACCGTTATTTTGAATTTTCATTTTTTGATGCGATATTTGGAATATGTGAACTTGTAAAACACATCTAGACTTTCATCTGACAAAAAAATTTGAAAATAAAAATGACGTACTTTTTAAAAATGCGATTTTGGTTTTTTGGGTTTTCAAATAAGTCAAAATTTTTTTGTCTTTGAATATCTTTCCAATTGAAAGTACATGTTATTACAAAAAATTTCAGACCATAAAAAGTGAAATCGGTTAATTAGGACCAAAGATATGAAATTTTCAAAAAAAGGTACCAACAATTTTAAAGTCCCATATCTCTGCCATTTTTTTTTTAATTTTTTAAAAATTTTTGCTGGGTAAGAAGAACCAATTCGCTGAGGGCGCCGGTTGGCGTCAACACAAACGTACCTGTAGTCAATGATGAGCTATACTCTCCAATCTGGGGTTAGCAGTCTAAACTCTCCCATCTCGTTTTTTGTTGGCCCCTAGCGCCACGTACGCGTAGCGGCACTATGTGCCAACACAATGTGAGATTGGAGAGTTTAGCATGGAGGTGCCATCACTGACAACACATTTTCTTGTGTTAAGGACAAATGCGGTGCCTCCAGCGGACATTTGCTGGTACTGCGTGCCCAAATCAACGAGAAACTTCATCCCACGAAAATGTATTTGAGGCTTGGGGGACCTGCTATGAATGCCTCTAAGTGTGTGCATCGCTCACACAACTAAAGAATCTAGGAATGTGTCCCCTATGCGTACAGTATAGGGCAGACTCATCACTTTCGAGAGATGTTGACTGACACGACAAGTGCCTGACTGACAGAAAGTTCGTATTTCGAAAGAAGTAAGGGACTAGGGTCAAGTTGGACGAAGATTTGTCGGGGGCTATTTGACCTAGTCTTCGTGACTGACACTGTCAGTCATGTCAGTCAATGACTGACTTCTGGTGAGCCCTGGTAGAGGGTCTTCTACAAAAAGTTTTTTTTGCTTGAAATTAAGTTTTTTATAAGTTTTTACTTCCAAGAAATTTAAAATGAAATGAATTTATTAATTTAAATTTAATAATTATGAATTTTGTTCATTTAATAATTTATAATAATCAATTAAACAGTGACAAAATATCGACCTGAAATATCGCTTTTTCAAAATTACTTGTGGCGCCCTCACAGCGCGAAATACGAGTTGTGACGTCATCTGCAATTATTTGATATCCAAATACGTGGGTTAAATTTCCTAATTAATAAAAATTATTTCTTATCTACGCTTTCTTGAGTAAAAGGACGTCATTTAATGACATATCATTATCGTAGGATACGTTAAAGCCAATTCTGATAATTTGACAAAAGTTAGCTCACTAATCATCAGTCAATTTTGTGCGAGATACTCAAATTTTAACATTGCAAATAAGAGTATAGTATAAGTGAAAGAGTAATTAAATTTCAATAAATTCACGAAACGTCGGCAAGATTCGTAGTTTTGCACACGATTGAAACCCGAAACACCTCCTTTCATCATAATGAATCATCGTGAAAGCATTAAATCTATTATTAAAGTTTTGAAATATCTCACAAACATTTCAATGATGTGAAAAGATTTCAAAATTTTCAAAATATTTCAGAAGATTCCAAAAAATTCGCAAAGATTTTAAAGATTTCAATGATTTAGAAGACTTAAGAAAGTTTTTAATTATTTCGATAAGATATTAATGGCTGCATAAGGGCTTCTAGAATTTCACAAAGATTTCAAAGATTTTACAAGAATTCCAAAGATTTTAAAATATAAACATTACAAAGTTTCCGCAAAGATTTTAAAGATTTTAGAAACATTCCAGAGATTTCAAAAGAGCTAACGGAATTTTAGAATATTTTACATAGATTTCAAAGTTTCCAGAATATTTTAAATACTTCAAAATATTTCAGAAGATTTCAATGATTTCGCCCAGCATTTCAAAGATGTCAACAATTTCAGAAAGATTTCAAAAGAGTTAGCGAGGTTTTTAAATATTTCACAAAGATTTCAAAGTTTCCAAAAGAATTGAAAATATTTCAGATGAACAATTTTATATTTAATTCGTTAGGCTGCGAAATTTCAAATTTCAAACGCTTATAAATTAAATAGTTAAAAGATTTCTGATTAAAAAATATAAATCCATGCTATCATTTGCAATGTTCTAAAATGAAGAATAATTCAATAAATTTGTAAATGTTCAAAATTAAATCATCTTAAGCAATTTGCTAATTATGTCGGTCTGAGCTTCTGCGCTTGAGCTATAGGTCTGTTTTTTCGAGTGAAAAGTTCACTCTATATTTTCGAGTGAAGAGTTCACTCCTAATGGATAGAGTGGACATTCACTCCAGAATTGAGAGTGAGAATGTTTACTCAAGCGGTAAGAGTGAACCCCTTTACTCTTTTAGAGTGATTATTTTATGGAGTGATGAGGGTATTCACTCCAAGCTTCGAGTGACTATTAGCACCAAAAAATCAAGAGAGTTCATCACTAGATTTCAGAAAGATTCCAAAGATTTCAAAAGACTTAGCAGAGTTTTCAGATATTTCACAAAGATTTCAAAGACTCCATATGATTTGAACGATTTCAAAATATTTCAGAAGAGTCAATGATTTCGCAAACATTTAAAAGGAATAAAAAATTTCAGAAAGATTCCAATTGGTTTTAAAGGCTTTAACAGAGTTTTTTTAATATTTTACAAAGATTTTGATGATTCCATAACAAGTTAAAAAATTTCACAAAGATTTCAAAGATTTCAAAATATTTTAAAAGTTTTCGAATATTTCGCATTAATTTTAAAGATATAACAAAGTTTTTAAATATTCCACGAACATTTCAATGATGTTAAAGACTTCAAAAATTTCAAAATATTTCAAAAGATTCAAAATATTTGGCAGAGATCTTAAAGATTCAAAAAAGACAACAAAGAAGATTTCAAAAATTTCCCAAAGATTTTGAAGATTTTAGAAATATTTCAAAGATTTCAAAACAGTTAACAAAGTATTTAAATATTCACAAGAAATTTAATGATTACATAAGGATTTTGAAAATTTCATAAAGACTTCAAAGATTTCGTAAAGTTTTTGAAGAATTCAATAGTTCAAACGAATTAAGAAAGTTTTTAAATATTTCAATAAGATATTAATGACTACATAAAGATTTCTGAAATTTCACGAAGATCTCAAAGATTTCAAAAGATTTCATAAGATTTCAACAGATTTCTCAAGGATTCCAAAGTTTTTGAAATGTGGAAGATTCTGCAAAGATTTTAAAGATTTCAGAAATATTCTAAAGATTTCGAAAGAGTTAACAGAGATTTGAAAAATTTCACATATATTCCAATGATTTCGCAAACATTTCAAAGGCATCAAAAATTTCAGAAAGATTTCAATAGTTTTCAAATGATTTGACAAAATTTTTAAATATTTCAGAAATATTTCAAAGATTTCAAAAGAATTAACAAGGTTTATAAATATTTCACAGAGATTTCAAAGAATTCAAAATATTTCAGAAATTTGAAATATTTTGCATTGATTTTAAATATCTAACAAAGTTTGTAATTATTTCGCAAATATTTCAATGATTAATTAATATTTTGATGTTCTTATATCGGTTACTGGTCAAATTGATTTTTGTAGAAATGAGAAAAAAATCTACCTCGGCCCGGATTTTTTTCTCATTTCTACAAAAATCAATTTGACCAGTAATCGATATAAGAACATCAAAATATTAATTAATTAATTACCCTGGTCGATGAAATAACATCAATATTTTAAATTATATTTATTGTTTTAAATGTGTAATTTATTTTTTTATGGTAAATATTGTTTCAAACAAAATTTGAAGAGGTTAAAATTTCTTTATATTTATGAATACCATTTGGAGATGCCTATTGATTTCAAAGCATTCGCAGGTGAAACTTTTTTGCTATCCATAATTATAAAATTTACTTAATTCTTTGATAAAGCTTGATTGTTGAATCATCAGAAAATGAAACTTGTTTTCTTGAAACATCGCACGATGTCTGGCTTATTTCTTGATCAATAGGCCCAATAGGGAACGGCGCCGGTCTGGGATCCAGTGGACGAAATTTTAATTAAATTTCACAGAAGAACGTCCATTCGGGACTTAGGCTTTTGTGAAATATGAATGTATTCTCGTCTCGGGGATTCAGTCGAAACGGAAATCATATCGTCGATTCTATATTCGAGCACTTTCTCTCAAACGCGCATATAGTCCCTTGAATGAAGATTGGAAATGTCGCGCGCTTTTAAAATTTAATTAATATTCGACTACAGTGCGTGCCTGTGCGTTTTATTTCGATTCGTCTCACATCACTTTTGCAAAGGGCTAAATGCAGCATCGCGAAATTCGATTAGGACGAATCAGACGACTCGAGTATCATCCAGAGAAAGGCGAGAAAAAGAGCGACACGCACCTAATAGAGCCTGGAACCCTATTTAAGTTCATTAACGCAGTTAGCACGCGACGAAATCTTCATTTCGTTGTAAAACGTCTCATCATTTTATCAAAATGTTTGCTCTACATCCATGCAAAAAGAAAATAATGTAACAGGGTGTCTACTAACCGGGAAAACTCGGGAATTAACCGAGAATACAAATCCAATCCAAGAATCACGTTTAAAGTTTTTGAAAATGTGATATTTTTTATTTGTCGTTATAACAAGTGAAATGATTTACAATCTTCTGAAATCTTTCGAATTTTTTGAAATCTTGAGAAATCTTTGTGAAATGATTACAATCTTTGGAAATCTTTGTTAAATGATTTAAAGTTTTTTGAAATCTTTATGAATTTTTTTTGAAATGTTTTAAATCTTTGTAATCTTTTGAATTTTTTTTTTGATCTTTAGAAATCTTTGTGAAATGATCACAATCTTTTGAAGTCTTTCTTAAATGATTTTAAATCTTTTAAAATCATTCTTAAATGATTCAAAAGCTTTAAAAATCTTTGTGAAATGATCACAATCTTTTGATGTTTTTCTTAAATGATTTAAAATCTTTTGAAATCTTTCTTAAATGATTTAAAATCTTTTGAAATCTTTATGAATTTCTTTGAAATTTTTGAAATCCTTTTAATCTTTTAAAAACTTTGCGAAATCTTGGAAATCTTCTGAAATCTTTGTGAACCTTGATGAATCTTCATGAAGTCTTTGTGAAATCTTTTGAAATCTTTTGAAATCTTTGTAAAATGATTTACAATCTTCTGAAATCTTTTGAATTTTTCTTTAATCTTTAGAAATTTTTGTGAAATGATCACAATCTTTCGAAGTATTTCTTAAATTATTTGAAATCTTTCTTAAATAATTTGAAATCTTTTGGAATCTTTGTGAATTTCTTCGAAATGTTTCAAACGTTTGAAATGTTTGAAATATTTGTAATTTTTTGGAAACTTTGCGAAATCTTCTGAAATCTTTGTGAAATGATTTTCAATTTTCTGAAATCTTTTGAATTTTTTTAAATCTTTAGAAATGTTTGTGAAATTATCACAATCTTTTGAAATCTTTCTTAAATGATTTAAAATCTTTTGAAAACTTTGCGAAATCTTGGAAATTTTTGTGAATCTTTATGAATCTTCCTGAAATCTTTGTAAAGTCTTCGTGAAGTCTTTTGAAATCAAGTCTTTGAAATCTTTTGAAATTTTTGTAAACTTTTGTAAACTTTGCGAATTCTTGGAAGTCTTGGCGAAATCTTGGAAATCTTGTAAAAACTTTGTGAAATCATTGAAATGTTTTCGAATCTTTATGAATCTTTGTGAATCTTTGTGAACCTTCATGAAATCTTTTGAAATCAAATCTTTGAAATTTTTTGAAATCTTTGTGAAATGATTTATAATTTCTCCAAATCTCCTGAAGTCTTTGTGAATTCCTTTGAACCGTTTGAAATCTTTGATAAGTCTTTGAAATCTTCTGAAATATTTTGAATTCTGTGAAATCTTTTGGAATTTTTTAAATCTTTGTGAAATTTTGGAAACTTTGAAATCTTTCTGAAGTCTTTAAAATCTTTGTGAATTCTTGGAAATCTGAAATCTTCTGAATTATGTCTAAGAATTATTTGCCAATCTTTGTGAAATTTTTTTAATCTTTCTGAAATCTTTGCGAAATCTTGGAAATCTTCTGAAATTTCGTGACCTCTTTTGAATTCTTTGTGAAATCAATGAAATTTTTATGAATCTTAGCGAAATCTTTATGAAATCTTTTGAAATCAATTCTCTGAAATCTTTTGAAATCTTTGTTAAATGATTTACATTCTCTTTAAATCTTTTGGAGTCTTTGTGAATTTCTTTGAAATGTTAGAAATCTTTGCGAAGTCTTGGAAATCTTCTGAAATCTCTTGAAACCTTTTGAAATCTCTGTGAATCTTTATTAATTCTTGTGAAATCTTTTGAAATCAAATCTTTTTAAATCTTTGTGAAATAATTTGCAATCTCTGTGATTCTGAAATCTGTGAAACCTTTTGGACTCTTTCAAATCTTGGTGAAAGTTTCGAATCTTTGAAATCTTTCTGGAGTCTTTAAAATCTTTGCGAAATCTTTAAAATCTTTCTGAAATATTTTCGAAATCTTGGAAATCTTCTGAAATTTCTTGAAATCTTTTAAAATCTTGTGAATCTTTATGAATCATTGTGAAATTTTTGTGAAATCTTTGAAATCTCTTGAAATCTTTTTGAAATGATTCACAATATTTTCAAATTCTTGAAATCTTCCGAAATTATTTGAAACGAGGTATATCCGTGAAATATATAGTTAATAAATGAATAAAACGAATGAATATTTCTAAAAAATAAGATAAAGTTTTTATTTTTCCAGTATTAACTAACATGTATTCGAAAAAAAAGAAAAAAAAACATCCTTCATTCTTATTTTGTTGTGAGAATATGAATAGTAATCTTACATTTTTGAAGAAAACGAAATTACATCTACTGTCGAGTGCGGGTTCCTCAGGGCTCTATTTCTAATAAAAAAAAGGAAAACAGGGATTTGTAGCCTAAGATGTTCACTGCAAACTGCGTGTGCCCATTTTTGCACTTTTTTTATTTAACGATGTAAATAATGTAATACTATCCGGATGCATGAGTGCTGGCTATCAGAAGTTCACCGAGAGATGCAAGCACGGGAAAACTGCCAAAGTTCCTCATATTATCCTATTATAATTTTCTAGGATTTTTTAAAGTTACAGATTCTAAGTGTTACAAAAAAGTTGAAATTCAAAACGGCTGATCCAACATGGTGACCAAAATTTGTGAAAAAAAATGATCAGATTTGTATAAAACTCAAAATAAAGGGTACACAATGGCGACGAAGATTTTGTTTGAATTATTCGATATTCAGAAAATTCAATTGCATTTATATTTGAACATTTGTCACGTTATTAGATACATTATATTCAATCAACGATTTTTAATTAGGAATTTCTGGTACAATATTTAGAATCCAGGACTCAAAAAACCCTAGAAAATGACTTTTATACAAATCGAATAATTTTTGTATAAATGTTGGTCGTCATATTGGATCGGCAGTTTTGAATTTCAACTTTTTGACCCCATATTTGTAATCTGTGACTCGAAAACCCACAAGAAAATGAGTTTTATACAAATCGGATGATTTTTTATAAATTGGTGTCACCATATTGTATCGGCCACTTTGAATTTAAAATTTTTAGCTCTAAATTTGTAATCCGTGACTCGAAAAACCTCTAGAAAATAAGTTTAATACAAAGCAGATATTTTAAAATAAATTTTCGTCGCCATATTGGTTCAGCTATTTCGAATTTTAACTTTTGAACTCAAAATTGAAGTCTCCGACTTGAAAAACCCCTTGATAATGGGTTTTATACAAATTAGATAATTTTTCGACTTTCGGCCAATTTTTCCGGGCTTCTGTCCCGGACAATTGTGCTACTGTGTGAAAAATGAACCTAATATGTATTAAAATTGCGACTATAAAACTTTTGAGCAGAAGAATTATTGGATTTTTGGAGATTTTTAGAAGATTATTAAATATCTTTTGAAATAAATATAGAAATGCGCCTTGTCTAGCGGATCGATTTTGGTATCTTTCAAGTCGTTGGATGCTTGACTATCATGAAATTCACGCGATTCACAAGGTTAGCCACAGACAGGCGTGTTGCTTCAACCCACGTACCTTCCTAAAGTATTGATTATTTTCTGGGACTACGAAAGGAAGGGACGACGTGAGGAGTGGGAGGAAAAACGAGGGTGGCGGAAGAGGAAGAGAATAGAGAAAGGTCGGAACATATATGGAGCGAAAGATGAGAAAAAAGGAGAGAAAAGATTGGTCGCTACTAACTCTCATCCACTCACTTTTTGCATTTTTTTTCATATTTTTATGAAATTTAAGAAACTAGGAGTGCCAAAGGATGGCGTAAGTTCAAATCTGAAAGCGAAAGGAAATACTACTCTTGATCCTTTTATGCAGTGTTTCTTTTTTTACACACAACATAAAATTAATAAAAATTAAAAAAAAAAAATTCAGAATGAATAAAAGGGCATAGCAGGATAAGCATGTATGTACTGCCCCCACTAGGATCTAGTTGATTTTTACAATTCATGGACATTAATGTAAGATTAAATTTTTCAAAATATTATGCACTCAAATGTGAATTTAAGTTACCTGGATTCAAGTCGTTCCTAGAATTTCTGCCGGCTCGCATTCCTCGATGAGGGGGTCAAAGGGGCCGAGAGATAGGTGCGGTGAGCTCGGCAGAGTTCAGCAGTTCCGTAGCCATAAAGCGGGCAGTTCAAACGATCAAATGTGACAACAGACTCTCGAATGTCTCCATTCAAATTAAGAAGAAAAAAACAACAAATTAAGTTAAGAGGAAAGAAAACGAAGGTAACCTTCAAACCGCCTTCCTTTTTAACTTGTTGAAAAATTTGTTTTTATTGTCATGGAAAGGGTGTTGAATGAACACCCAACTGTTGGTAGATTTGTTGTAAATGTGTTTTGACTGATTGATTGATTTTTAAATTTGAATGGAGACATTAAAGACTGTTTTGTCCAAACTTGATCGCTGGTTTCTTGGTTTTTTTTTTAATTTCCGAGAATTTCGTAGTTGAATTTTTCATTATAATAGTTTTTGAGAAAGCTTTAAAGGACTCTTAATTTTTAACTGTTCAGTCCGAAACATTACAAATTTAAAAATATACAATTTGTATTTCTTTTTCGGGATTATTAGATCATAGCCCTCCAGCACAAAATTGAAGGAAAATGGCGATATTTCTTGTCTGTGGAGTGTGCGCGAAGTGCCAGATTCCTCTACTGTGAGAGTAGCGTACGGGAATACCAAATTCCCACACACTAATCTCACAGTAGAGGAATCTGGCACTTTGAGCACACTTTACAGACACGAAATGTCGCCATTGTCATGCATGCGTTAAAAAAAAGAATTGTTTCCAATGCTTTAGACCACCCTATTGGGCATGGTTACCATGTCTACTTATTGTATCTTCTTTTCTTTCGATGCAAAAAAATCCCACTTCACCCACTTGAAAGTGATTCGCAACAAAAATAAAACAACTCTTTTTTCTGTGTTCCATCAAACTGTTTTCCCATAAACCAATCTTGATTCGCCCTTGAATTCCTAATTCCTTGTAAACCCAATTCTAATTTATTTGGCAATAATTAAAAGTAAATTTGAAATGGAAGCCATGGATCTTGTTTCTCTAGTTCCTCGCCTTGTTTCGGTTACAGTTACAGGCAGGAGTGAGTCTCTAAAAGTGAAAAAGATTGTTAAAAAGAGCAGACGGTGCCGATGGTAACCAAGGACGCAAATCAACGTCCCCGGCCGATCGGCGCTCCTCAAACGGAGCGAAACTCTTAATTTCGCATCGCCATAAATAATTTGACCGCAGACCCATGAGTTTCCTAGAAGCAGGCCTTGCTCCTTCGCGCAGGCGTGGGCACGTCGCGTTACCGCGAATAAACGCGAACAACCTAAAGTCGAAACTTCTAAAACTACCTGTCGTTTATGTGTGCGTCACACATGTATAATGTACATGCGTGCATTATACACCATGGCATTACACACATGTAAAAATCGTATCGTGAGACAGTATTGAGGAATGTTGGACTGACTGGACTCAACTGACTCTCTACTTCGGCTGCTTAGGAAGTTGGCGTCAGAGTACTATCCACTTTGTCCTGCCATGCCGATCTCCGACTCCAACCACGACCTCGAGCCCAAAAGGCAAAAGCGGTTATACTGTGCCAAAGCCCATACCAATAGTTGCGAAATTATATATCATAGAACGTTCTGTAATCTAGACTATTATCACTATCATTATATGCTATTAGATACGTGTTCAAATATATTATTACAGGTGTTAATGTTAAAGAACACCGCTGCGTGTGTGTAATACCTCTTCTGCCGTGCAAATGAAATAAAGCGTATCTGCAGTTCGGATAAGTTATCTGTCACTGTTCCGAATCTTTAAAATGGGATTCAGTTAACCTTAATTCTCGTAGTTTTTATGAACATCCATTATGAATATCGTATTGCAAAATGGATATTCAATAAATATCATCAGATTCAACGAGATTTGAGTCGTATTTTAAAGGTTCGTTAAAGTGACAGATGAGTTATCCAAATTGCAGATACGCTTTATTCAATTTGCACAGCAATCTTCAAAGTATCTGCATCCGGCTTTATGAGCAAACGGACAGAATCTATTTCTAATATTTTATCTCTAATTTTCTAAGGCTTGACAGTTTCATTGGACATTTTTGAACTCTCATTAGTCATTTAGCAAAGATATCGGCGGGTTTGGTCCTTGATGATAGGTCTTGAAACCATAAAGATTTTTAGACTATCGGGTCCATATAAGATGTTTGTAAGATTCCGATTTAGATGAATTGTGTTATGCTGCACACAAAATGCCCAAGTATCAAAATGAGCTAAAAAATTGCATTAAAACGTTGCAGAATGAGTAGTTTTCATCTGTTACATTTGTTACATAACGTACTTGTCAACTGTTTGCAACGTTTCGTTACCGCGGGGTTGTGTGCGTGTATAAGATTACTGAAAAAAATGAATCGGTTAAAAACATGCATACCCCTTCAAAGCATCCGCATTCGATTTTATGAGCAAACAGAATGGAATTTATTTCTAATATTTTATGTCTGATTATCTGCAGATTGACGGTTTCATTGAGCATTGTGAATTCTCATTAGTCATTTAGCAAAGATATTGGTGGGTTTGGTCCTTGATTATAGGTTTTGAGACTAAAAAGATTTTCAAGCATTCGGGTTCGTATAAGATGTTTGTATCTTTAGAGAGATTCCGATTTAGATAAATTGTGTTATACTGCACACAAAATGCCCAAAATGATTTAGAAAGTCGCATTAAAACGTTACAGAATGAGTAGTTTTCATTGGTTAAATTTGTTACACAACGTAGTTGTCAACTGTTTCCAACGTTTTGATACTTTGGGTATTTGTGTGTGTATAAGATTACTGAAAAAAAATGAATTGGTTAAAAATGTGCATAACCCTTCAAAGCATCCGCATTCGGTTTAATGATCAAACAGAATGTGATTTATTTCTAATATTTTATCTCTGATTATCTGAAGATTGACAGTTTCATAGAGAATTTGTGAATTTTCATTAGTCATTTAGCAAAGATAACGGTTGGTTTGGTCCTTGATGATAAGTCTTAAGACCATAAAGATTTCTACACTATCAGGTTCGTCGAGGGGTTCATATAAGATGTTAGTATCTTTAGAGAGATTCCGATTTAGATAAATTGTGTTATACTGCACATAAAATGCCCAAGTATCAAAATAATTTAGAAAATCGCATTAAAACGTTACAGAATGAGTATTTTTCATTTGTTACATAACGTAGTTGTCAACTGTTTGCAACGTTTCGATACTTTGGGTATTTGTGTGTGTGTAAGATTACTGAAAAAAATGAATTGGTTAATTATGAAAACCTCTTCGAAGTATCCGCATACGGTTTCATGAGCAAACTCAAAACGGGATGTATTTAGGATATTTTATATCTTATTATCTGAGGACTGAAATTTTCATTGCAATGAATTGTGAACTCTCATTCTGAATTCACTCTGAATTCTCATTAGTCATTTAGCAAAAATTTCGGTGGGTCTGGTTTTTGATGATAGGTCTTGAGACCATAAAGGTTTTTAAACAGTTGAATTCACAGAAACTTCTGGGGTTTTACTTTCTTTATGAAGTTGGGTCAAAGTAATTTGCATCAGACTGATACTCAGTTGATTGAAATGATCAAGATTTGTTATCAAAATTATAATTGACAAGTGAACATTGACATTTGATACATGTATCAGATTCACGTGGACAGAATTTCATTAGAACAGTTCATTAGACAGAATTCAATGAACGAAATTGTTGGTTGTAAATGATATATCTTTTAATCTTTTTTGACTGATAGGGCTTATAGGGTTAAAAGATAGAGTAGAAGAAAGAAACTACATATAAAAAATATTATGCAGTGCTTTGTATTGTTTTTTTTTACCTTGATGTTTGTAAACTTACTGATTTATCTTATAAATAAATAAAATTAAATTATTTCATATTTTTATACCTCCAATTCCGACTAATAAATAATATTTCGTCTTGAGCGAGTTGCATTTCCACGTGAACGCGTCGAGTCGAAACATAAGTGCGAAGAAACGGATTGCGCGGCCGAAATAAAACCTTCAAAACTTCCTAATAATGATTTATTTCAAATAATTCTTTTCGTAGAAAACATATTTGTACCTTTCTGATCAACTTTCCCGCTGGAAGTTTTTTGTTGCTCAAAATTCGCCCGACTTCCCATAAGCTTGAAGATATGAATGTGTGATTAATGCAGTGTCTCAGCTGAAAATGTATATTTTTTGTTTAAACAAAAGTGTTCATCAGTTATTTATTCTGCCAGTCGCAGAACATCATAAAGAATATTTCCTGTCAATTTCGTCGAAAAATTTGAAGAATTAGCTAAATTAAGGCGAGTTGCAGTAAAAAAAAGACAATGTGTCGATAAAAAACGGGGTTTTCGGGTTTGCTTAGAAAATGGCAAAAGCTATAACTTTCTTAACCAGAGAAAAAAGTTGCGCAATTAAATTTCCTATAAGAATGTGTACTTCTAAAATTAAGATTCGAAATTTGTTTGAAAAGTGTCCAGAGGCCAAGTCCGTTCAGCGAGAAAAATTTATAGGCAGTTATAGAATCCGGCCCCTCAATTGAGCATATTAAGCTTTAATGTCTGTATATTACATTTTAACATCAATCTAGATTCTTATCTCATAGTTAAATATCCTCTGATTAGTATTTAGAGAATTATTTTATGTCGAATTTTTATAAGTTATTTACAAAACTAACAAAAATGATCCATTTCTGTTTCAGGTAAGCTCATGTCCAAATCTAATATGTTGAGACCAAGAATGTTACTTCTTGTGGTGAGTAGCAAGAACTTTTTATTTTTATTTTCAAATTTAGACTTGGAATCTTGAATTCAAAGGTGGAGGGAGGGGAGAAGAATTCGAAATTTTAAATTTCAGGCCTAAAATTACATTACAAATTTACCTGCCATTTCAGCCACACTGTAAAATTTCAACCGAAACGAGAACTCGCTAATTACCTCTTTCTCTAAAAATGTCAAAATAAAAATTACTGCTATTTTAAACAGAAGAAAAATGCACCCCTTTCAGTGTAGAATAGAATGTACACCCCTATTTTATTTTGGAGGTAAGCTCTTGCGTAGCAAACGAAAGTGCAGTGGATTTGCAGTTAGTTGACGGATAATAGGAAGGGGTGAGTTGTCTCTGTGGATGTGGGTGGTTGAACGAAGAAAGGGAAAAGGGGTGGTTTGGGGGTTGTAGCAGAAATCCAGGGTCGCAGCGGGAACAAGGGGGCGCTACGCGCATCAGGAGGGTCGTTCATCCCCGGGTCAAGGTTACCCCTCCTCACAACCCTCGCCCTTGGAAGCGCAGTGTTGTTTACCCCCAGTTCCACAGCGCACAATAATGCCTCCCCCTTCGATCCTTTCAACGAATATCTTTACTTTTACTACTTCTCCCTCGCTTTCACTCTCACTCAGAAAACTCCATCAATTGAGGGGTCGGATTCTATGACCGCCTATACATTTTTCTCGCTGAACGGCGTTGGCCCCTGTACACTTTTCAAACAAGTTTAGAAATTTAATTTTAAAAGTACATATTCTTATAGGAAATTTTATGGCGCATCTTTTTTCTTTGAACATAAAAGTTATAGCTTTTGCCGTTTTCGAAGTAAACGCAAAAAACACGTATTTTAGAAAACAATTTTTTTTGGTCTTTTGCTTCAACTCATTTTAATTCAGTCAATTCTTGGATTTTTTAGTTGGAAGTTACGTCGAATATTCTTAATGATGTTCTACGGCTGGTAGAGTAAATTACTAATGAACATTTTTTTTTAACGATAGTTATAAATTTTTACCTGAGACATTGTATAAATCATGCATTCATATCTTCAAGCTTATAGGGATTTCGTCTTGAGCGGTATGCATTTACACGTAAACGCGTTGAGTTGATACATGCGCGCGAAAAAAGGGCCGCGCAACTGAAATAAAACCTTCATAATATCTTGATAATGCTTTTTTTTAAATATTTTTTTTTCTGCTTAGAAAACATATTTATACCTTACTGATTAACTTTCCCGATGGAAGTTTTCTGTTGCTCAAAATTGGCTCAACTTCCCATGAGCTTGAAGATTTGAATGCATGATTTATGTAATGTCTTAGGTAAAAATGTAAAACTTTTGTTTAAACAAGAATGTTCATTAGTTATTTACTCTATCAGTCATATAGCATCATAAAGAATATTTCCCTGTTTTCCTAGTTTTAAAATTAAAATTCGAAACTTGTGTGAAAAATGTCTAGAGGCCAACTCCGTTCAGTGAGAAAAATTTTTAGGTGGTTATAGAATACGGCTCCTCAATTTCAGCATTTTTACTCGACTAACGTGTACTTATATTCTTTTCGTTATAAATATTAATAATTTGATATTTTCTAGGGTTGAAAACTGCATCCTGTGCCTTATTTTATTTTATCTTTACAACGCATAATTCGATTTTTCGTCTCATAATTTCGCATAGTAATCAGTTTTTTAGCGCATAATCCAGACATTTTCAACATCATAAAATACATAATGTCCTTAATGATATTTAAAGAAATAAATGAAAACAATTTTTAAGAATTTTATTGGGGGAAAAAAGAGTTTTTAAAAGTTTGCGACTACTCGAAGTCGATCTGGAATTCATTGGAATTATTGAAATTACTGAAAAAACTTGGAAATAAGTGGAATTTGGAATTGAGTTGAATTAGTGGAACTACTTCCCAAATTAGAATTGGTTGTACACCAAAAATTTAAATTGTTAACCCCCGTCTGGAATTTATGGAAGTGCTCATTAAATTACCGGAATTACTATGGAATTACTGGAATTCATGGAAGTACTTCCGGAATTTATTGGAATTACTGAAAATACTTGGAATTATTTATAATTTGGAATTGATTGGAATTAGTGGAATTTATTTTGGAACTGGAAATGGTTTTACACAAAAATTGAAAGTTGTTAACCCCTCATTTGGAATTTACGGAAGTGCTTCTGGAATTACTATATGGAATTACTGTAATTTATAAAAGTACTTTCAGAATTCATTGGAATTATTGGAATTACTGAAAATACTTGAAAATAATTGGAATTGATTGGAATTAGTGGAATTAATTTTGGAATTGGAATTGGTTTTACACAAAAATTTAAAGCTGTTAACTTCTCGTTTTGAATTTGTGGAAATGCTTGCGAAATTATAATACTTAAATTACGGTATGGAATTACTGGAATTCTTGGAATTACTTTCGAAATTCATTGGAATTATTGGAATTACATACTGAAGAACTGGGTAATAACTGGAATTAGTGAAATTACAATTGATAATTGGTATTTGGAATTGATTGAAATTATATAATTAATATTTAGAATTTGGAATTGGTTGTACACAAAAATTTTAAGTTGTCAGCCCCTCGTTTGGAATGCATGGAAGTGCTTGTAGAATCACTGGAATTACTATGGAATTACTGGAATTCATGGAAGTACTTCCGGAATTCACTGGAATTATTGGAATTACTGAAAAAACTTGGAAATAAATGGAATTTGGAATTGATTTGAATTTAGCGGAATTACTTCTGAAATTGGAATTGGTTGTACACCAAAAATTTACCTTGTTAACCCCCCGTTTGGAATTTATAGAAGTACTTGTTAAAATACTGGAATTACTATGGAATTACTGGAACTCATGGAAGTACTTCCGGAATTCATGGAAATACTTCCGGAATTCATTGGAATTACTGAAAATGCATGGAATTATTTGTAATTTGAAATTGATCGGAATTATTGAAATTAATTTTGGAACTGGATATGGTTTTACACAAAAATTGAAAGTTGTTAACTCCTCGTTTAGAATATATGGAAGTGCTTGTGGAATTACTATTTGGAAATACTGGGATTCATGGAAGTACTTCCGGAATTCATATGAATTGTTGGAATTGAAAAAACTTGGAAATAATTGGAATTTGGAATTGATTTGAAATGGTGGAATTACTTCCGAAGTTGGAATTGGTTGTACACCAAAAGTTCAAGTTGTGAACCCGTTGTTTGAAATTGATGGAAGTGCTTGTGGAATTACTGAAATTACTATGGAATTACTGGAATTCATGTAAGTACTCCCGGAATCTACTTGAATTACTAAAAATACTTGGAATTAATTGGAATTTGGAATTGATTCGACTTATTGGAATTAATTCCGTAATTGGAATTTGTCGTATGCAAAAATTTAAAGCTGTCAACCCCTCGAATTCTAAGAACTGCATGAAGAAAAAATCCTGTGGCCTAACATGTAGGAGATAGGGTCGTCTGTTTGTTGAATGTATCGATAAAACGATACCCTTTATCTCCTGTGTCAAACAAGACTTACCTACAGGCGAGAAAATCATAATGCACGACGTGTGTGGCATAATCAGGGCCAAGCAAACAATTCTTCTTATTCATAATAAATATACTAAGAAAGACATTTCTTTAAAAAAAGTCGTTGTTAAAATATTAATGTGGTTCAATATTAAGTTACTAGCATTATTAAGCGCGCGAGACATATCGCATTGCCAATTAATGATAATTAAGGAAAATGTTTTCATTTTGTTGAATCAAGTTCAATTTGAAAATTTTTAAGACTGATATAGTTCAAATATAAAATTGGACAATTTCAATATTGTGCGTAAAATGTTTGACTTCAAATATTTTTAAAAATTAGTAGCAATAATTTAATTTCGAGAGATATCTGGTTTTATAATAATTTAATTTCTAGACTTGATTTTACAAATTTGTAATTTGAAAGAAAAACATTAAATTTGGAATATTTAAGTATTAAACTACTAATCTCAATGCATTATTTCAACACTTCATAATTTTAAGTGTTTTCAGTGAAATACATTTTTTATTTTCAGGTTTTGATAGTTTTTGATTTTAAAATTGCACAATTCCGAGCACTTCAAATTTAAAATTAATCAATTTTTGACACTCAGTTCGAAATTGATCAGTTTTGGTAATAAGTGTTCTATTTCGGGAGCTTTCACTTTTAAACTATACAATCTAATTCTTTCTCATTTGTACAGCGCCTAATTTCGAAGGTTTCTAATTTGAATTCATATTGAAATTTCAAGGATTTCAATTAAATTTTTCCAAATTTAATTTTTAATCAAAATAATTCAAAAATTTAATTTAAAAAACTATTGGCTTCCGAGAAAAATAATTAACATGAGAAAATTTAATTACTTAGACTTTTAGCTCGAATTATTGAAAGTCTGCAATATTGTATTGATATAAATTCAAAAATATAAAATTTTGTACATTTTAG
Source organism: Melikaiella ostensackeni (assembly GCA_032362435.1). Lineage (NCBI taxonomy): Eukaryota > Metazoa > Arthropoda > Insecta > Hymenoptera > Cynipidae > Melikaiella > Melikaiella ostensackeni. Next base: position 67,026,698 of record JAUMHM010000031.1, read on the forward strand.
CCTAATATTGTTTACCTAAAGATTGGTTATAATTATTTTTTAACTATAAAATATAACTATTTTCAATTAAAAGAATTTTGAAAGATTAAAAAATTAAACAAAACCATTTGCAGTGTTTCGATATAAAATTATTCAATTTTAAATGCTTATAATTCAATTTTGTTCAATTTGAAATGTTTCCCGTTTGAAATTTATAATTAAAATTTTTTAATTTTGATGCATAATAATTAGAAACTACTTGAAATTACGATTACAATTTAAAATCATAAAATTAAAATGTTTCAGTTTGACAATCGTTTAATATTTTTTGTACAGTCAAATATTGTGAAATTTTAAGTAGTTACGTTTTTAAAATGTTTAATACAAAATTATTCACATTTGAAGAATTTGGACTTACAATTAATAACTTAGAAGTTGGTCAATTTTAAAGGTTTAAATTTGAAAAATTGCCTGATTATGAAAATTTTAATTTTATTTCAATCAATTTAATACATTTTCTTATTTTCTAATTTGAATTTATTTATAATGTAAGCATTTTAAAAACTATAAAAATATTGTGATTTGTCCACATGCATCTCTTTGCACAAAAGAAAACTTTTTAGGAGATTTGAAAAATTTCAAGGGATTTCTAAAGAACTTTAGGGATTAAATTTAATTTATCTTATTTTCAACGAATTTTAAATTATTTTTATAGATTTCAAGGGATATCTACGAATTTCAACAGATTTCAAAATTTTTAATGGATTTCAATGAAATTTCCAGTGGTTTTAAGGATATCAAGGGTATTTACGGATTTTTGCTGTTAAAAATTTATATTGACATGATTTTACATGAGAATTTAATAAAGAAACATTTTAATACATACATTTTTTTTTTTTTTAAAAAGTCGATTTTTTTAATACGGGTTGCCATTGCAAATAATGCTCTAGTAAATTGATAGTCATTGAATGGACTCTTAGTGAGGAATTTATGATATTTAAAAAAAATCCCAACTCTGATCATCTCCTTGTTAGAAATTAAAAAAACTTAATTTCCAGAGTTATAGAGATTTATAGTTCAAAACAGGAAAGTAACTTCTAACGTCACCTAGACTTAAGTTTTGAACATTATATTTTTTCTGTCGTATTGCGAAATCGCAAATGGAGAAAATGCTAATCAGTAGTTGAAAAAATGTCATGTGAAATTGAAAACCAAAAAGATAGCCCAATTATCTCACCGTCTGTGCACTGAAAACGACATTCAGTACATGCATAATTTATCAATAATATTATAAATTGAAGTATACGTATTTTTTCCATTAAATTTGATTGTAATAATTAAAAGAAGTACTTGGAAAAATTTATTTTTCTTTATCCTGGAAAACTTGGAAAAGTCCTGAATTTTTTTTTTTTTAAGAAACGCTAGACACCCTGTGTAAACAGTCTGGGCCGTATGAACCATTTCCAGTAGAAATACATAATATTAATTAAATGTATTTTGTACAAATGTAGATTTTTGTTATCATAAAGAATGTACTTTTTTTAATAATGAAGACTAATTAATGGAAAGAGAATTTTCCGCTTGTACTTAAAAATAAATGCGAAATATGCATGAGAGTGTTCGAACTGTCCGCTTTGTGGGTACGGAACTTCTCAACTCCGCTGAGTTCACAGCACCTCTCACTCGATCTCTTGGACCCCCTCATCAATGAATGCGAGCTGGCGGAAATTCTAAGTACACGGTATATGGAGGGCGTTTAAATGGTGGTTCCAGTGTAACCTCCAAATAAAAGTATAATATCAAGTTTATTGAAAAATCCCCCTAGAGATTTTTTCGCGGAGAGTTCTTTTTTCATTAATTAGACGTCATTATTTAAAAAAGTCCATCATTTATGATAACAAAAATCTAAATTTGTAGAAAATGCAGTTAATTAATATTATGTGTTCCTACTGAAAATGGTTCATACGACTCTGACTGTTTACGATATAGAAATTATTCTTGGAAGAGCCTCACGGCCGTCGCAGGCAATACCCGAGACCGCCGTTAAATGGAGGTTCCAGTGTAATAAAATAATTTGAAACCAAATTTGATTTTTACGATAAGGGTTGAGTTTGTAGATTGCAAGCTGATAATCCGTTGATTAAAATCACGTGTATAATAAAAGCTTTCCCTGGGGCAGTGGCAATAATTATTTCTCCGCGTCTTCAACCTAACGTCAACGAACGACGCCATTGCCCTCGGCACCCGGGCAATAAACGGGATATTTGGCAGCCGATTTCGTTGATCGTAAACTTCATGGTTTCTCTCCTTTCGTCCAAATGAGAGTTCCAGCTTCCAAGTACCCAGAAAATTAAAGAACGAATCACCATTCCGTTATTTTGAGAAGTGTTTTTACGATTCTGGCTCTGTCAAATATGAGATCAAATCACAATTTCTAGGCCTGTTTTCTCCAGGAGAAAACATCACTAATTTAATCGTTATTAAAGTTAAGGCCGTGGTTACGTGTGTCGAAATTTCGGTACGAATAGCCGGATTTTTTGGTACAAATAGCCATGGAAAAGGGACTATTTGTACCGAAATTTCGGAACAGATAGCCGGGTTTTTTCGATACAGGCAGGGCTGTCACACAGTCACTCAAGTTACTTTTAGTCATTTTTTTTTAACGAAAAGTCACTATAATCTATCCATATAGTAATCTATATTATGAAAATGCTATTCTATATCAAAATTTAAATTATTTAAATTTATGATTTTCTTGTTTTCTAGTTCCAGTTGTAAAGCATCACACTAAATCTGCAGGTATAAATTTGGTCTACAACAAAATGATCCAAAAATGTAATAGTCGTTTGTTTCTTTATATTGATACGGATTTTCTTTACTCAACTATAACAATACTCATTGTTTTTCAACTCACTCATCACATAAATGTATTAAATTACTTTATTTTCATTTAGAAATAGGATTTTCAAAATTCAAATGTACTGAATAATGTCACATGAATTATGTGCATTATAGAATAGAGAAAAACTCAAATTCTACAATGTAAATAAATTGTTGGTAAAAGATCATTGCTGGTCTAAAAGATTTACATATTCATATGAAATTCTGTGAGATCCGTCAGTAATTGATTTCCTTACGTTTCGGCCACATGTCGGTACATAATCTTTGAGTATTTGAAATGCCAGAGAGTTAAACATAGAAGATTTTTATAAATTGCAGTCATCAAAAAATACATTTTTGGTTGATAATTATAATTGTAGATCAAACAATTTTTATAGATGTATTGATATATAGAGTAAAAATCAAACAGAAAGTCTGGTCGAAAATTGTTCAATTTTTACTCTATATCAATACATCTATAAAAATCGTTTGATCTACAATTATAATTATCAACCAAAAGTGTATTCTTTGATGACTGCAATTTATAATAATCTTCTCTGATTAAGGCATTTCAAATACTCAAAGGTTATGTAAAGCTCGTAAGATTGTGTACTTGAGGAGGGCTATCCACGTGTGGCTGAAACGTAGGAAATGAATTACTGATGGATCTCCCAGAATTTCATATGAATAAATCTTTTAGACCAGTAATCCACACCTTTTACCGTAAATTTATTAATTTATACCCAGGTCGACACCTGTGACATCAATTTATCTACAATGTAAAATTGAGTTGAATCAAATCATACGTACTCTACAGTGTTTAAACTTTTATTTAACGTGTGCAAAAGTAATTTTATTTTGAAATAATGAGCGGAAATCATGTTTTAATAACCACTAAAACGTAACTATTTTTCAGCACTTGCATAGCCATATTCAAATCGGTGTATCTAGTTTTTAAAATCAGAACTTATCATATTTCAAAATTATCATATCAAACTTATCATATTTGTAACCCTTTTTTCAACTTTTGATGCTGAAATATGAAAATTTTCGTTTCAAAATTCCACACTTTGGAGGTTTTGTTTATTTTCGCGGATGAATAACTCGTAGGGACAAAAATGAAAAAATCTCCAGGATTTACAGTATATTTATATCAGGTCTTCATTTTATCCCCCTGAAAACGAGCCTGAAAATTTTGCTAAGAGCCCAAGACTTTTTCTTTCGAAATATCAATTTTCAAATAGCCGAAAAGATTTCTATTTTGAGGTTTGATTAAACAAGGTAAAGACTAAGTTGAAGTTGGCTAAATATTTTAAAATTCAATTTTCAGAGGGATAAAATAAGAACCTGATTTATATATACTGTAAACCCTGAATTTTTTCATTTTTCTCTATGAATTATTCACCCGCGAAAGTCAACAAAATCTCTGTTTTAGAATTTCAAAACGAAAACTTTTGTATTTCAGCATAAAAAGTTGAAAAAATGGCTACAACTATGAAAAATCTGACCAAAAATGAAGCTTGCGAGATAAGATTTAATTTCAAAAAACTAACCAGGTTATGAAAGTGCTGAAAA
>JAUMHM010000031.1:67031231-67050969 GCA_032362435.1 Melikaiella ostensackeni
CTGAAAAATGGTTATGTTTTAGTTGTCGCTGAAACACAATTTTCGTTCATTATTTCCCAATAAAGTTACTTTTGCGGTCTAAAGACTGTTGAATACGTCTGATTTGATTCAATTCAATTTTGCATTGTAGAGTTTTTCTCTACTCTATGATGCACATCAATGTGACATTTTTCTGTACCATTGCATTTTGTAAATTAATATTTCAAATAAAAATGAAGTATTTTATTAAATTTATGTGATAAATAAGTTTAAAAAACTTCGAATATTATTTAGTAAGTACATATAATATAATTATAATATAATTATTATATAATTGTATAATATAATTATTTTTACGAAATCGATTAAAAATAGTTTTGGCGTGAGATTGAGGATCGGAGATGTGTTGACGAGAAAAAATAGTAAGACAAAAAACCATAATAATTGTTATTAGACGGAAAAATGAAATGTCTTATTTTTGTTGATTTTTCACAGCTTCATTTTTAATTTTTCAACCTTATCTTCATAATATATTTTTTCTTTAGTACACTGTTAAAAAGATTTGTGATTTTACAATACTTTACAGTACAAATTGTAATGTAAAATTACAATATATGTACTGTAATTTCCAAATAGATTTTTCTTTAAATATATTTTGAACTTCATAAGAATGATTACTAAAGTAACTTGAATGAAAAAATCGTAAAATACCGTTTGCTCAATATGCTGATTGTGATAAGAATCTTCGTCAGTGGACAAATCATTAACAAATTAAATAAATTACATACCTTACCTAAAAAAAATTTCTCATGTACGAAATTTTCACCTTTACAATGCGTTTCTTGGTATTGTTCAGTTGTACGTCATACTTAATTCTTGATTTATGTATGATCAAACGCTAAGGCCAGCGATTTTTTATTCTTAAGTAAAATATATAATGCAAACCATATATGCAGGATATATAATTTCATTTCTCTCATAATTCAGTGTATAAAGCATGTATTGTAAAATTACATTACGTTTTGGTAATAAACTTCTAATACATTCATTGTAAAATTAAAACAGAAATTTTTAACAGTGTATGTGCAGAGTATCCCAGAATTTTGATGATCCGTATAAAAAAGGATTAGAGCTATAAATGTGCTCTTATATCTAAACGTTCCTGCAAAAATGCAACTTTTGTGACCTGTACAGGCACCAAATATTTTTTTTTAATCTACAGAAAAGTAACGTTCTTTCGCTATAGATTTACCAATAATTTCATGCAGAAAAGACATTTATAGCCTTAATGTATCTGGGATTGAAAAATGAAAAACTCATGAAAATACCATTTTCGGCATAAAAGTGCTTTGAGCAACCTCTAAATGTTTTTTTTTTTTAATATATCAAAATTTGTCGGTCTATTTCTAGCACAGAGGAACATATGGTTCCATGATGGCTACTGAAAATTCAAACAAAGATTTTTTTAGACCATCCTAGTAGGCACCCTGATTTGTTGTTATCCCTCCCAAGAAAATGTTGTTTAAACTTGATCCAAAATTTGGATTACGCCACTGTTTGAACCTTTTATAATCAGGGAGAACGCAAGTTATGAATAGACAAATGAAAGGCGAGGCATGAAATGCATCGAGGGTGATTTGCAGTGCGAATTGCGACAAGGGTAAAATGAATTGGGGGTGGGCGACAAATATGGAAATGGAGTTAGTCGGAGGAAGAGGAATTGCAAGACGAAGTCTGCAATTGCATTTGGGGAGGAAAGGCGAAAGTCGAAACTACCCCTATGTCGGGTCTTTTCCCTCGTCGCCGAAATTAGCAAATTATGCATTTCGCGGTAATGCAAATGCGCGGTAATTCCCATTCCGAACAGCCAGAAACAAGTCGCCGGTACTATAAAATTTTTTTGGGCGCTTGCATTGTGCGCTATCTTCGTTTGCATTCCTCTAGTCGAAAGGAAGTTGCTTTATTTTCCCCCCCGAAAACAAAACGGTAATTTTTTCCAAAAACAGATTTAGAATCAAATTTACCGTTTCTAGACTGACAATGTTTTTATGACCATATAGTTCTGAACGTTCAAACGAACGATGAAAACATTTTTTTATAAAACGATTTTTTTTATCTGTTTGCGGCTACCTAAAAATACACTTCATGCAAAAATATCCTCAACCTTTCAATTTTGGGGATAACTGAACCGGGAATTTTTTAACCGCGAAATGATTGGGAATTTGGTTTAATTTTGAATAAAAAACGTTAAACTTACACTGGAAAATGCACAACAATCTCTAGACATTATCGAAAAGGAAATTCAATAAATTCAGAAAAAGTGTAAAATGTCATAGTTTTTATAATATTATCACGAAAACTTCTTCCCTGATAATAACACGAAAGGTAATAAAATTCTGCTTCTAATAAGCCCAAGTTGTAAAGCAAAATGTCAACTTAATAAAAAGGTATATAAAAAAAGTCAAATATGGATGTTGTCGAAAAATTGGAATAATCCTGGAAATAGGTTTAGAACATCTTGGGCTCATTACAAAGGTAAGTTTCTATAGTATTTTGATAAATTATTAGGATATTTTTAGAATTTTTTTCTAGCTTCTACTCTAGGCTTAAAAGGCGAAAAAGTATCAAAATTTCAAATAATGATTGTACTCACCACATGAAATAAAAAATTCAAAATAATAGTATTTTGATAAATGTTACTAAAATTTATTAAAGTATGATAAATAATGACTTAAAAATTTTTTTTTAAGCATTTACACATTTTTGAAATTTTGCTACTTTTTTGCACCAAGTTTGACACTAGGGCAGAATGTAGGGAATAAATTCTAAAAATATCTTAACAATCTAGAAAAGTACTATGGAGACTTACCTTTTAGATAAGCCCAAAAAAATTTAAAAATGTTTATTATTTCTATATCTATTTCAATTAATATTATAAAAATTAAGGAACTTTAGCAACAGTTCAGAAAACAGACGTGTAGATAATTTCCGCCGGTAGTGTATTTCCGATTTTAATGTACCCTTAATTATTATAAAATGTTTTTAATTTTTATGTGCAGAATATCAAGTAAAGAAATGAATTCACCAATTCTAAAATATGGTTTTAATACTCTTGAAAAAGTTATTCTATTCCGCCATTAAATTATGCTTGAAGCACTTTTCGTTGCCGATTAAATTTGTAGAAAAAAGTTAGTTTTAATTTCAACAGGAGCACATAATTCTCTTCAAATATATATATAGTAAAAAAAGACAATACCTGTATATGTATTAAATTTTAATTACTAAGAATTATTTTTATTTGTATGACAAAGAAAAAATTTTAAAAAACTGGGATTTTTTCCAGCGATAAAAGTGGCGTCGTTTAATTTGTATATGTTAAAATATTTTGTTGCGACTGGATATTAAATAATTAATGTTGGAGGCCTTGACAAGTCTTCACCATTTAATTTGTATAATAAATTTGTATTAAATTTGTATAATTAAAGTTTGTGACTGACACATTTGTCAAGCTTTAATTTGGAAAGTTAAAAATGCAGAAGAGTTCAATTTTGGCTGCTTTAATTTGTAGTTTAGTTTTGATTACTTCATGTGAAAAAATCTTCAGCTTCAACAGTTTCAAGTTTTCAATTTCATTGACCGGAAAAAATTTTTGTGAAAAAAGTTTACCTATTATGTGTGAAATCGCCCCAAAATAATATAATTTATATATATTAAATGCTTATCGCAATAAGCATAATAGGTAAACTTTTATTTCTATAGAAGAAATGAAAGGCTCAGTGGGTCTAGTCCAGAGTCCATCTTGTAATTCTGGTCCAGGCTCCGTCTTGTAAAAAGTGAGCAAAATATGGTCCAGATTCCGTCTTGTAAAGCTGGTCCAGAAACCCCCTTACCCATCTCCTGAACGTTCAGAAGTTTATGGTCATATATTTTTGGGGAATGTGTTAACTGAAGAAGTAAATTATGCAAAATTTGAATTGGATACAATGCATGATACTTTATTTGAAAAGTAAAATTGACTAGCATAATATGCGCGCGCTATAGCGCGCGTGTAACATTGCTTTAAATATGAATTCTACCTAGAATGGCTTTTGAGTTTTAAGGTGGAGTTAATTAAAATAGAATTTTCCTGTTTTGACCTATAAATCATTATGACTCTGAAAATTGAATTATGTTCCCTAAAAAGTGTTTATTTATATTTACATACTTATAATCACTACTCCCACCTTTAGAAGAATTAAAACTTCTTTGGACCAACCGGGAAAGTTTTAGAAAATTTTGAATTTGGGAGTTGAGAAAAAAATTCCAATTTTTCTATATTGGGCTGTCTCTATGGCTCTGAATTTTTTTTTTAAAGGGGATTCTTTAGATTTACCTAGTATCAATTCCCACTTTTGAAAACGTTACGACTTCCTAGGGCCGATGGAGAATGTTTTAGAAAATTTTGAATTTCTGTAAAACAAAAGCATCCAAAAACCAGTAGAAACATTGCAACCTCAAGTTAAACGGACGGAAGAATAACATTAGGAAGCTACATATGTTATTATTATAGATTTTTATTTTTTTAATGGTTTTTGGAAAGGGGTTGAACAATTTTTTCCCTAAATTTGGAGAAATTCTGCTAATTTCTACGCCATTGAGAGTCGAGTAAAACAAGTAAGATTATCCCCTGCAATAATTTTAAGGACGTCGGGAGGGTGCAATCAGAGGAGGGAATGAGAGATGTACATTTCCCTGTTCTCTTTTATCACTAATTGAGACTCTAAAGTCATAAATAACCTCAGTTTTCGAGACTCATTCCGTTTTCTTTCTAGAACAAAAATGAAATACTCGCGGTATTTTTCAACAAAGGACAGAGAATATTATAAAAAAATTATGATTCTGAGTTAGAACTGCGAATTTCTGTAAAGAATTATAATTTTCATTTTAGGCTCACTTTAGGGCAGAAATTTCGTTAAGAATGGTTATTTTTACTTTAGAACAAGGAATTTTGGAAAAGAATTTTTAATCTGATTTAGGAAAAGGAAATTTAAAAAAATCCCTTTTTCAAGTGTGTGACTATATTTCTAAATTGTAATAATAAATTTTATAAAGACATATAATTCTGACTTGGAACAGGGAATTCAGGAAATTAATTATAATTTTATCTTGGAATAGGTAATTTTTAACCTAGATCAGGAAATTTTGGAAAATAATTTTTATTCTCATTTATAAAAAGGAAATTTACGAAAACCATTCCTGTTCCATGTCAGAATTTTCTAAAAAAAAAATCTAAAAAGGAAGTTACTATATTTCTTAAATATAAAAGAAAATGTTGTAAATAAATATAATTCTGACTTGGAAAAAGGAATTTTTGGAAATAAATGTAATTGGGCCTTAGAACAGGGACTTTTCATAAAGAATTATTATTTGACTTAGAACAGCGAATTTTTGACATGGAACTAGAATTTTGGAAAATAGTTTTAATTCTGATTTAGAAGAAAGGAATTTAAAAAAAATTCTTGTTCAAATTCAAAATTATAATTCTTTCACAAAATTCCCTGTTCCAAATCAGAAATTGTTTAAATCTTTTAAAATGTTTAAAAATCGTTTAAAATAATTCAAACGAACTCTTTTAAATTGGCCGTGAAAAATGATTAATTAACTGGGGGAAAACTGGGAAATGACATGCATCTTTAACTTAAGCGTTTTCATTTTCGAGTAAAAATTTCTGCTTTGACGTTGAAGTGCGAATATTAAGTAGGAGTTGACTGAAACTGCAAAATTTTTTTTTAATAAACCTTTTAATTTTTTTCTACATTTATTTAGGCAAATCTTTATTGTCGAAAGAATTGTAAAGCTTTAGAAGAGAATTCTGAAGCACTTTTTGTAACTATTATTTGTATTAGCTGCTATTTTTTTTATAGAATTTTTCAGTTCAACGTGACTTCGCAAAGCTTTAGTCGATTTTGGAACGCGCCCTATAAAAGTCGTAGACAAAAAGATCGGCAGAAAAATGTGAAACGTCTCGACAACCCTAGCTGGCTATTCGCCACGTGGCAGCTGCAACAACAGCTGTTGCGCAAAGCGGGCCAAATTTTGTTCCCTAAAATTCACCATTCTCCAGTGCACCCCATAAAATTGATGAAAATGGAAATTTCTGATTGTGGGGATTTCCTTGAATTTTATTTGAATTTGTAACCAAGTTACAATCATTATTCAACTCCACAAGTTTCAATAAAAGCGTAATTAAATTGTGTAACACTATTCAATTTTTATTGTTCAAAAACATTTGTTTGCCCTGCCCACAGCCCCGAAAAAAATACTGAAATTTAGTAATCATTTCATCTATAACTATAATCAGGGTGTCTACCAATCGGGAAATGGTCGGAAATTAAGATAAAACCGGGAATTAACCGGGAATACAAATTCAAACCGGGAGTCACATTTAAAGTTTTTAAAAATGTGCAGAGCTGCCACACAGACACTCAAGTCAATTATTTCAGAAAAAGTCACTATTAGTTACTTTTTTAAAAGGAAAAGGTCACTTTAGTAACATTTCTTCATCTCATTTTAGATTTTATCTAAAAGAACAAGGAAAATATTAAGTAATTTATGTATGGAATTTATATGGTAATCTATATTACGAGAATGATATTCAATATTAAAATTTAAATTATTTTAATTTATGATTTTCTGATTTTCTAGTTTTTAATTGTAAAGCATCACACTAAATCTGAAGGTATAAATTTGATCTGCAACAAAATCATCCAAGCATGTAACAGCCTTTTGTTTCTTTGTATTGATACAGATTTTCATATCAGTTGAATACAGTTGCAAATTAAATGTAGTTTCTGCACATTTAAAAAAAATTGATACTTAACTATAATCATACTCATTTTTTTTTAACTCATTTATCAGATAAATGTATTAAATTACTTTATTTTCATTTAGATATTTGGTTTTCAAAATGCAAAGATACAGAATAATGCCACATTAATTATGTGCATTATAGAATAGAGAAAAACTCAAATTCTTCAATGTAAATTGAATTAAATCAAATCAAAAATTTTTTAAAAATTAGGTCGCAACCGACTTCCGCAAAATAAAATGGCATGACGCTTATTTAGCTTGTAATAAAATTGATTATACAATTTGTCTGAACATTACTTGCAAAATTAATTATAGCAATTGTTACCTTTGTATCCCTCCATTTTTTGCACTTTTTTCAAGTACATTAGTCTGTGGCAGCCCTGAAAATGTGATATTTTTTTTCATTTGATGAGCACTTTGCTTCCCCATTATGATTAATTAGCAAATATATTTGCTTCCTCATAAAGGAAGTAGTAACGATTATTTTAAGTGTTTGATATTAATAATGAAAATGTTTTAAAATACGAGGTGGTGCCCGCCATAAAAATACAAAAATACAAATAGGTCAATCAAGTCGTCTCAACTTGAGGAATCTGTTCTATTCCTGCATCAACTTCGAATTAGATTAATGAAAAAAGTTTTAAAATAAAACCGATTTTTGAAATATTGTAAATGACCATAACTAACATAATTTTCAATATGTCAATGTCTATTGATTCGTCTCGAGCCAAGGAATCTTTTATGTTCTTAGATCAACTTTGAATCATGTTAATGAAAAAAGTTTTACTGTAAAAAAACCCACTTTTAAAATATTATAAAACGTATAAAAAATGTAAAATTAAATATTTTCAAAAATCCTTGCATTAGTTTTGAGGTATTAGTGGTGAAAATAAGCCCTCCAAATTTCATCAATTTATCTGCAAAGTTTTTTAAGTTATCGTGTTAACAAAAAACGGCGACACATACACATCCAGACAATTGATTAAAACGTTGTATTATAGACTTTATCTACTGAGAAACGTTCGATTAAATAATTTTTAAAATATTTGTAATTGTCGCTAATACCAAAGAAATTTAGAATTATTCCTATGAATTATTTATCAATTAGAATACCAAAATAATTAATCAAAGATATGTTTATAAACAAGAACTGTCATGTTAACCAAATCTGTGCAGATATTTAAGACATCGAAATTGTCTTATATTTTTTTGTAATTCTTAGACACCATAAATAAAAAAAAAATTATTTTCTTTAAATATAATAAGATATTGCAATGCATAGATTTCCAAGGACATTGAAGATTTAAAAAATTTCAATTGATAACCATTATATTATACACATTGACTATTATATTATTTTGTTTAAATATAATACGATATCGCAATGCATAAAGTCTGCGTAGATTTAGTTAACGTCACAGTTATTATTTTTCATAATTACGCGATTTCATAGGATTTCCAAGGACTTTGAAGATTTAAAAAATGTTGAAAATTGAAATTAACACATCGAAATTGTATTATATTGGTTTGTAAGTTTTATTCATCATAAATTGTTCAATTGTTCAATTATTCAAAGTATTTGCCTAAGTAAGCTGGAAAGAAGAGGAGTAAGAGGAAATTTGATATTTACGACCGGGAAAAAAACGGGAAATAACCGGGAATTTGGTAGGCGAAAATTAGTAGACACCCTGCATTCTCTTCACTTAATTTTTAATTAATTTTTCTTTAAGTAAAGCTCTGATAAATTCGGGATGGATTATTTAGAGTATTGAATTATATTTGTTAGTTTCGAATAGTTTTCTGCATTTTCTCTAATACTGGTTATTGACGTAGTTTAAAAATTATGCTGGTAGTTCCACCAAGCTTATAAAATTTAGAGACCTATCATTATATTCGAAGATTTACTTTCCGCTAGTTCCAACCTTGCAACCTTGTTCTTTGCAACAGGTGTTATAGAACTTGGCAAGAAATGCATTGGCTTCCTGAATCAATTCCTTACTAACCTAAGCTAACCCAAATCTGGAGAGTAAAGTTGATTTTTAGTAAATAGTATTTTTTTAAAATTATTTTTAAATTTGATTAAACTAATTATAATAAAACTAGAATCACTGAAGCAAAGCTAAGATGAAAGAATGCTTTATGTCTTCATTATGGTGAAATTGATCTTTTCTCAATTCATCATGTTTTTTTATTTTCGCAATACACTTTTTATTACTACCAAATACCACGGGTTTTCTACATAAAAATTGTCGCAATATAGTTTAAACAGTAAATGTAGGAAAATTATCTTCGTGAATTTCCATTCACTGGTTTCTCTTTAAACCAAATATAAACCATGTAAATTCCATAATTAAAAAAAAAAATAGATATTTATCTTTTTAATTTCAATAAACATATGTTCTAATCAAAACGTGTGTTTAAATTTAAAATTTTTATAAAACACAAGCAAAAAAAGGGAAAGGGAAACTTAAAGTAACCTTCTACTGAATTTTAAATCTGATATTAATTTTTGTTTTATCTTTAGAATTAACTGATAACACACAAACAGGCAAGAAGGACTACCTGGGAACCAAATTTTATACATTTTTTTTTTTGCAAAAATTACTTCCAAATTGGGAGTAAATCATTATTATTACCACGTGAAATCTTCTGAAATCAAGTCTTTGAAATCTTTCGAAATCTTTGTCAATTTCATTGAAATTTTTGAAATCTTTTGAATCTTCTGAAATGTTTGAAAGCTTCTTGAAATCTTTCTGAAACCTTCGAAATCTTTGCGAAATCGTGTAGATCTTCTGAAATCTTCTGAATGATATCTAAGAATAATTTAACAATCTTTGAAATCTTTGCGAAGTCATCTGAATTATGTTTAAGAATCATTGACCAATTAGAATGCCAAGCTTGGAAATCTTCTGAAAAAAAATAAAAAATATTTAGACATCTTTGTTAAATGATTTAAATTCTTTTGAAATTTTTGAAATGCTTAGAATTGTTTGTAGAATGATTACAATCTTTTTAAATCTTTGTGAAATGATGTAAAATCTTTTGAAATCTTTGTGAAATGCTTGACAATCTTTTGGAATCTTTGTGAATTTCTTTGAAATGTTTGAAATCTTTCTGAAATCTTTCAAAACTTGTGAAATCTTCGCGAAATTTTGGAAATCCTTCGAAATATGTATTTTGAAAATTTTCAAAACCTTTTGAAATTTTTGTGAATTTTTAAAAAATGTTTGAAATGTTTGAATCTGCGAAATCTTTGAAATCTTCTGTAATCTTTTGAAATCTTCGAAATTGTTTGGAATCCTTGAAATCTTCGTGAAATATTAAAATCTTTTTGAAACCTTCGAAATATTCTGAAATCTTCTGAATTATTTCAAAGAATTATTTACCAATCTTTGAAGTCTTTGAAATTGATTTATTTATCAATCTTTGAAATCCTTGCAAAATCTTGGAAATCATCTGAAATCTTCTGAATTATATTTAGGAATTATTTACCAATCTTGGAAATCTCATGAAATCTTTTGAAATATTTGTGAATTTCTTTGAAATGCTAATTACCAAAGAAATTCAAATTTCAATGTAAGAATCATTTACCAATTAGAATACTAAAATAATTAACCAAAGATATGTTTACAAAAAAAAACTGTCCTGTTAACCAAATCTGTGCAGATAATTAAGACATTGAAATTGTATTATATTTGTTTTAAAGTTTTAGACGAAGATTACGATTTGTTGGGGGGGGGGGGGTCCAGTTTGTGAAACGTTACGAGATTAGATAACGTTTAATACGTTTTCTGATAATAAATTTTTAAAAAGTTTGTGAATTTTGCGAAAGAATTTTCAAGAATTCTTCTTTTTTCCCCTACTTTCAAGAAACTTCCCTTTCTCGTTTTTTCGCTCAAATGCGAACTGAATTAATAGAGCCCAATAGAAAAAATCTAACTATTTTTAGTTGAAAGTTAATTTTTTAAATCGAAAATGTAATTATTCCATTTTTGGTTAAAAATTGGTCGTTTTTAGTTAAAAATTCAGTTATATGTTTGAAAATTTATCTTTTTTAATTGAAAATTCAACTATTAGGTTGAAAATTCATGTATTTTGTTGATAATTCCTCTTTTTTGGTAAATAATTAATCTTCTTTGTTAAATTTCATTTTTTGTGATCAAGATTCATCTATTTGGTTGCAAATTTAACTATTTTTTTGAAATTCGTTTCATTTTTGGTTGAAAACTAATCTGTTTGGTTGAGGATACAACTATTTGGTTGAAAAATCGTCTTTTTTGGACGAAATATCAACTACTTGGTTTAAAGCTTTTGCTTTGTAAAAAATTCATTTTTTTTTTTGGTTGAAGATTCATATTTTCGAGTTAAAAATTCAACTGCTTGGTTGAAGAATCATATTTTTGATTGAATTCAACTGTTTTTGGTTTTAAAATCAAATATTTTTTTTTTGAAATATCAACTATTACATGTTTCGTTGAGAATTTACCTTTTTGGGTTGAAAAATCATCTACTTGGTTTAAAGCTAAACTAATTTGTGAAAAGGTCATCTTTTTTTGGTTGAAGATTCATCATTTTAGTTGAAATTTCAACTATTTGGTTGTAAATTAACTTTTTTGTTGAAAATTCATATTTCTAGTTGAAAGTCTAACTATTATGTTAGAAAATTCAACTATCTGGTTAAAAATTAAACTATTTATTTGAAAATTCAACTATTCATTAGAAAATTAACTTTTTCGTTGAAAAGTCATATTTTTGGGTTAAAAATTCAACTCTTTTGTAGATAATTCGTCTTTTTGGCTTCAAAATTCAACATTTTTGTTTAAATTAATACATTTTGTAGAAAATTCATATTTTTTGG
The DNA here is from genome assembly GCA_032362435.1 of Melikaiella ostensackeni. NCBI lineage: Eukaryota > Metazoa > Arthropoda > Insecta > Hymenoptera > Cynipidae > Melikaiella > Melikaiella ostensackeni. The sequence continues at coordinate 67,042,918 of JAUMHM010000031.1, forward strand.
CAGAAAATCAATCTTCTTGTTAGAAATCTCTTTTTTTTTGTTGAAAATTCGTCCTTTTGGGTTGAAAATTCATCTTTTATGGTAGAAAAATCATCTTTCTTGGTTGAAAATTCAACTGTTTTCTTGAAAATTTTACTATTTGGTTAAAAAGTCAACTATTTTGTTGAAAATTCATCTCTTTTGCTCGAAAGTTCAACTATTCGGTTGTTAATGCAATTGCTTGGTTAAAAATTAATTTTTTGTTGTTGAAAATTCGTCTTTTTGGGTTGAAAATTTATCTCTTTTGTTGGAAAAGAAATATTTTTTGGTACGTTACTTGGGGGGGGGGGGGGTTGAAGACTTCATTACGATTGTCAACTAAGGGGGGAGGGATAAAAATAGACCAAAATTTGTAAAATACTTCATAGGCGATCCCTTAGATGCGTTTTATTCGCGCTTCTACTAAGAGGAGATTTGTTATTTCCGGACGGGAAAAAACCGGGAATTTTGTTGGCGAAAAAAAGGACTGCCTGAAAAACCAAATTTTTCGAAACATCACTTCGTAAATTTCTCGAAAGTTCCCAAATAATTCATTTTCATTTTTTTAATAGTTCACTTTCCGCTCTTAGAAATTCGTCTTATTTCTCACGTATGCAATGTGCATATTACAAATGAAACTGTTCGTGTTTCTTCGCATGCGTTCGTTTTGCGTCTAGCCAGGGCCGATCGCGTCCCACCTCGCGCAAATCGTCGCCGACGGTTCATTTTCATTTTGCACTCTCAGTACGCGACTGAACGTAAAGTAGTTAGTGTGTGCGCGAGTCAGACTCGTCTCTTATCAACTTATCATTTCTCGACAATTTCCCTCTTCTCCCCTTATCTATTCCCAAAATAATTATTTCATTCCATATCAATCTTTCCAAAAATCCATTCATTTTTCTTTTTTTTTTTTCAATAATTCTAAGTTGTTATTTTCTTGACACGTGGGTTTTCCCAACTTCTCAGGATTCGTTGTTTTCCAAGTGCGGTGATTCGGAAAAAAGCGGTTTTTTTAATGCATTAGAAGGACTTTGTAAAGAAGGTTTGGATGTCAGATTTTAAAATGTTAATGAGAAATTTAATGGAAAAGTTAAGATTGTTATTGATGCGATCTGGATATTTTTGTCTTGAAGTTGTAATGAATTTCAGATGATAATAGATGGAAAAGTTTGTGAATTTTATGAGCAAGCGCCAAGAAACGATTTAAGATCTCTTGTTTTTGCATGATGATATTTGTTGATTTTAAAAACTGATAAAAAAAGTTGAAAAAGTCTCAACATCATGAAAATTTAATGAAATTTTTTTTATTGCATTCAAATCTAAAGATATCTCAGATCAGCAATATAATAAATTTGCATATAAAATTCTCAATTCCAAATCGAATCAACAAGTTCTCATCTCTGAAAAACTTTTAGCTTCTTTTAAATTAAAAAGTAATAAGATCGACATTCCTTTCAGCAAGCCCTTCGAAAAGTGAAGTAAGTCAGGAAGTGCCCAGGACTAAAAAAAAAGTTTCTTTTCCGTTGGAATTCTAAAGTTTGAAATTTCGGCAAAGTTCAGAATTTACGATTCTAGTGGCGCAGGACAAAGTTCGTTTGAAATTCAGATTCTCAAGTGATGCGTCACTGAAAATCGATCAGAATTCTTTTTTTCGGCAATGAGGATTAATTGTAAATTTCTTTATTGTTGTTACGAGACTCCATCTTCATGTATACACAATTCGTCCCCGTCTACGTCAGTGTGCCGGCCGAGGTGCCAACCGGGGTGTCACCAACTTACGTGTGAGTTTCTGCTAGTGATGATAATTATTTCTAATTATAAGTCCATTCACTTCTTCGTTCCACGTCCCAGAGGTCGAGGAACCAATTCGAGTCCGTCGTTTCTTTTTTATTTCTTCAAACATACTCAAAAATAATTTGCACTCACAAATATATTTTTAGTCAACTGTCAACTGTTCTTCAATTTTTAAAGAATTCAATCTGAATGAATGAAGTATAATTGAAGATATTATCAAAGTTAAAAAATGTACTAGTTCTGCAAATATTCCATTTTTCTTTTATTTAGTGCTATTTGTTTATGAAATAAAAATATGTATTCGATATGATTTTCTTAACGATTTATGTAATAAATGATACCAGAGAAAGCTAAACAGTGCTAAGTCCATCGTCATTTTCATTAAATTATTACATGCAAATGCAGCGCCATCTTTTTTTGTACACAATGGTAATTAAACTGATTCATCCACCTGCACAAAAAAAATTTTACTCAGTCGGTTGTAAATTGTTCTCTAGAAAGGATTTGTGCTTCTCCTGTAAAATTAGATTGGACTTAGCACTGTTTAGCAATCCCCTCTTCTTTTATGAAACGTTATTAAAAAATTATGGTTGAAAGTTAAAAAATATTGTGATTTGTCCAATTTAGCTTTGGATCTCAAATCTCGAGTTAAACTCCCTCTCTGAGGTCTTTTGAGATATTTTGTTGAGATTTAGCTTATCGCACGTATGTCGGAAACCTAATCGTGTCTTTAACCCCGCAGCTCTTGTTCGCGTAAGCAAAATAGTGCTTTCATATTCCTTTGAAACCTTAACCGACACTTGGAGGTCATTAAACGTGGAGAGTTTAGCCTTGGAAGAGTGAATTAAGTCGACCTTAGATGGATTTCGTAAATTACTTAATTGTCTGTCAATATTAGGTTTCTTGCTAAATTTCCTGCCTTTCCTAAGTCACAAAAATCCGTTATTTCAGTTACTGCAGCACAGGCTTCAAAGTTCCACACTTTTTTACTTTTTTGATACTTTTTTAGGCAAGGCTACTTTTTTGCTACTTTTTCGCAGTAAAGTGATGAAAAAAATGGATCTTGCTAACAAATTTCAGTTTTTTAAAAACGAAATATAAAAAATTTGGGTGAACTTTTTTGAAAGTTGAACTCGCTAAAAATTCATCTTTTTGTTTGAACATTCATCATTTCAATTGAAAATTCATCTTTTTTAAATTGAAAATTCAACTATTTAGTTTGAAAATTCATCTCTTTTGATTAAAAATTTTATTCTTTGGTTGAGAATTTAATTATTCTGTCTAAAATTTGACAATTTGATTGAAAAGTCATTGAAAATTTGTCTTTTTGGTTTCAAGTTCAACTATTTTATTGAAAATTCATCTTTTTGGATTGCAAATCCTACTATCTTGGTAGAAAATTGAACTATTTGATTGAAAATCAACTTTTCTGATGAAAATTCATATTTTCGGGTTGAAAATTCAACTGATTTGTAGAAAATTCGTCTTTTTGGTTTGTAAGTTTAACGATTTGGTTAAAATTGTTTTTCTTCCTTGGCTGAAAAATATTCCTCGGTTGAAAATTCAACTCGCTTGTTGAATTTCGCCTTTTTGGTTGGAGACTTCATCTTTTTTATTATAAATTTCTTCTAATAATCTTATTAGGACTCTTTGCAGGGAATTTATGAGATTTTAGAAAAATCAGTCTTCGACGCAGTTACGAGTATTTACCTACATAAAAGTATGAGAAAAATTCTCTTTTAATACGTTCATCTTTTAGTTTAAAGTATTTTTTACACTACTTTTTTATTTAAAAACTAATTTTTGACTCATTTAAAAAGGCTATTTTTTAAATACTTTTTTTATTTTTGAGGATATTTTTTTCTTCAGAAAGATACGTTTTTGATACTTTTTTTAGTTCCATAAAGGTTTGAAGCCTCCAATTTAAGTGAATTCCAAAAATTGTTATCTATTTTTTTCTCATTGAAAAAGACTACGAAAGTCACATTGAAAGTTTCGCGAACCTCAAACTATTTTAAAATTTTCAAAATAATTTAATTGAAAAAAATTACGTTGTCACTGGAAGACGAGCCTAATGGTCTTAATTATTATTATTCATCTTTTCTTCGCTCAGAATATTTCTTTAATAATTAACCATTTTTTTGTGTCTTTTTTCATATCTATCGTTTTGCATTCATTAGGAATAATTTATTGTAGGCGTTAATATAAATATTGATTTTTTTTTTAATTTAGGGTATTCACTAGTTGAAAGGTGTAACCATGTAAGTGACATTTTTTTAAAGAGCAATTTATTGACTTCAAAATTCTCCAATTCCACCGCACATCTTGGTGAAAAAAATTCGATCTTAAAATTGTTTAAACAATTTTTATTCTCACAATTTCTTTAAATATGCAAGATACAGAAAAACTAAGAGCACCATTCGATTCTGCAGAAAAAATTACATGAAATCCTTGTATTGGACAATTTTTTGCTCCACCCAGTTTGTTATAATCGAGGGATTAATTACTCCTGCAATCTGGTGTACACTCTCTGCAATCTCATGCATTCTCGTGCAATCCCATTCAATCTTTTACAGTCCCTTGTAATCTCATGCACTCCTTTAAAATCCCATGCAATCCTTCAATATCCCTTGTAATTCCATGCATTCCTTTTAAATCCCATACGATCTGTTAGAATCCCATGCAATCTTTTAGAATCGTTTTAATCACACGCAATCTTGATGAAATCCCATGTAATACTTTAAAAATCCATGCAATCCTTTACACTCCTATGGAGCCTTTAAAATCCCACGCAATCCTTTAGAATCCTTTGTAATCCTTTAGAATCATTGTAATCCTATGAAATCTCAATCCAAACCTTTAAAATCCCTTGCAAACTCATAAAATCCCTGGTAATCCCATGCAATTCTTTGAAATCCCATGCAATCCTTTGAAATCCCATGCACTCCTTTTAAATACGTTTTAAACTTATACAATCTCGATGCCATCCCATACAATCCTTTAAAATCCCGTTTAATCCCATGCAATCCTATAAAATCCTAAAAAATCCCTTGTAATCCTATGCAATTCTTTAACATCCGTTGTCATCCCATTCAATCTCGGTGCAATTCCTTAAAATTCCATTCAATCCTTTACAATCACATGTCATTCTTTAAAGTCCCATGCAATCCTTTAATATCTCATGCAATCTTTTACAATCCCTTGCAATCTTGCAATCTAGTGTACATAAAAAATCCTAGTAATTAACCCTCGGTTATACAGTGTGAATATAAATTCTATACCGTATAATTGTTTATTTATGTAACCGCTTGGGTCCATAAAAAAATGATGAAATATGTGGACTTCATGAATTTTTTTAACAGGACCGAATGACGCTGTTAGATTTTCCTGATCTCTCATTTCAAAACAAATTCTTCTATGGAGCTTTTTTAGTTGTCTCATAACATGCTTTTGGTGTTACACTGATATATTTTGTGTCAATTAGAGTGTAAAAAATCACTTTTAATTGTGTCTCAAGGGCGTAAAGTTGGCAATTTCCACGAGTGTGAAGTTTGCCGCACTCACTTCGCTTTTGCGGCAAACTTCACACTCGTGGGAATTGTCAATTGTTCATCAATGATACACACGATATTGTGGGTTGATTTAGAACCAATCTCTTTAGATTATTCCATTTTGCATAAAGAAAAAGGTAATTTTTGTCCATAACCTGCATTTAAAGTTTGCCTTTAAGAGCATGTGAAGTAGGCGCAAAGTAGCGTTTTCCGTCCGGACACTAAAGAAGCGGATGCAAAAAGCTGGTTTGCGCCCGCTTTGTCTCCGGGTGAAAAAAGCTACTACATGCACGAAAAGGCATGCTTTCGGTGCAGGTTAGACAACAACAAATTTTCTTTGCACTTACATCGTTCTGTCGTGACCCCCTTCAGTTATCTCACCTCAAAATTCAATTATCTTTCAAATAGTTTATAAAGACGAGAAGAATAGCCGTATTTTGAAATACTATAAATCTTAAAAGAGAAATTTATGTTTGTGTGAATCTTTAATTTGTTATTTAACATATTATTTATTTGAGATTTTGTGTTTTTCTTTCACTTTAAAATAAAATCATTATTTTGTTCTTTAAAATATTATCTACAACTATCTTCGAATGATTTTTAATTAAAACACAGTTACATTTTCATATCACATGCACGATTTCAGCCTTTTTCAATGCCTATGAAACGGGGCTAAAGTTCTACTTTTCCGTCCCTGAGGAGTAATAACTGATGTGAAATGTGAATAATGAAAGTTATCAAGCGATCAGTTTATCGCGTTGACAGATTGAACCAACTCGAAGCGATAAGTTACCATAAATTACCGATAACTTACCATAAATTACCGATAACTTACCACAATTTACCATAATTGATCACAAGTTACCATAAATTACCATAAATTACTATAAATTACCGAAAAATTTGGAAATTTTTGGATGCTCTGGATTTCGGTAAATTTTTCAGATTTGCAAAATTTGCAAGAATTTTAACAATTTTCTTACAAACAACGGCAAATTCCGCAAAATGCTAAGAAAAAAATTGGTTCGTTTTAAAAAGTTCTGCAAAAAATACCTCTTGATCTTTGGTGATATCTTGCATCGTTTACAAGAGAAGTTCGAAAATTATGTTTTCAGGAAAAAAATCCTCTCGGCAACAAAAATGGTTTAACCCGCCTAAAAAATTTGAAGGATGTCTTCCGTATAAAAAGTTGAATTCAACAAAAAATTGACAAAAAATATATGTGTGGGTTTTTTTTGTGAAAATCGACTTTTTTCAGTCAAATCATCGCCACGTTGTGAAATTTGACCTTTTTTCAAAATTTCCGAAGGATTTCAAGCAATGTGACGAAAATCGTTCACGTCTATGCACATGTGATATTAAATTTTTGCTCGGTTTTCACTTTTTTAGAAATATACGCAATTAAAAATGTTACGTAATCGGGTCAAAAATACCCCCCGCCTCCACATAATAGACCGTAACAAAACACGATCTCTCCTCCCCTTTTTAATTTTACGTAATATGTAAATGCTTCCTCATTTACCAAACAAAAATATCAAAATGAAGTGGAGTGCTCGTCATAGTTGCTGCATAGTAGTTTTACAACTAAGCTCTCACGCTGACACTGTGGTCGGTGATATTTGCAATATCTTTATTTACTTATTCACGGTCGCTTTATGACTTCGGTATCGATGGTATAATCGTGGAGACAGGAAGCTAAAGGCTTTTGTGTAACATAACGGTATTATCGACCGCGTCGCTATTACTGGCAAGTGATACAGCATCTTAAGTGCATTCGCATGTTCTAATGCACAAAAGTCCTTTATGGCGTCTCAAAATCTAAACTACCCCAAAAAAGTAATTTAGTTCATGGGTAGCATTCCATAAGGAACCGTCCATAAACTACGTTACCAATTTTTGGCGATTTTTGCCCCCCCCCCCCCCAACCCTCCTCGCTGACAACCTTAGTTCATTTTTTTACACCACCCCGAAAGTAACGTAGCCGTTGGCTGAACACGGATTTCATGCTTATTCTGCGGTTTTTCACGTTTCTGATGAGTTTAGTTGCCAATATGCCTACGTGACCAAAAAAGATTTTCTATAAATAGAGATGAATTTTCAACAAAAAAAATTAATTTTCTACCAAATAGTTCAATATTCTATCAAATTTTCTAGCAAAATACGCTCAAATCTCCATTTAGCTTCATTCTCATTCTTGGGTATGGCCTGCGATGACCGTGAGGCTTTTCCAAGAATGTCTGCGAGTGTAGTTGAATTTTCATGAGAAAAGTTAATTTTCAACCGAATATTTTTATATTTGACCAAATTGTTGGATTTCTAAGACAAAAAGATGATTTTTCAACAAACCAGTTGAATTTTCAACTAAAATGAGGAGTCTTCAACCAAAAATTAAAATGAATTGCTTACAAAGTAGTTCAACTTTAAACTAAGCAGTTGATTTTTGAACCAAGAAAGATGAATTCTCAACGAAACGTGTAAATATTTAATATTTCAACGAAACAAGATTTTAATTTGAAGTTAAACATAGCTGAATTTATGCAAAAAAAAAACGAATTAACTGTCTACTAAAAAAGACGATTTTTCAAACAAATACATGAATTTCCAACCAAAGAGATAAGTTTCAACTAAAATGATAAATCTTTAACAAAAAAAATATATATTTTTTTCAATCAACAAAATACATGACTTT
>JAUMHM010000031.1:67064221-67079409 GCA_032362435.1 Melikaiella ostensackeni
TGTGCTTTTAACAGGTCAAATAAAATTGCTGTTAAACATTTCTTTATTGGACCAATCGTAAATCAAGATAATTTTTTAAATCGTCTTTTTAACTAATAATTTGTATAAATTATACGATGAGTGCAGAAAATCGAGCGCAAAGCGCGAATATTATCATGAGAATGTATTCCTTAAGGCCGATAGAGCCTTAAATAAATAAGTTTCCTTTCTCATTTAAAATCAAATTTATTTTTAAGATTTCAAGATGTTTTACGGCATTTCAAAAGTTTTCTAGGGATTTCACAAGACTGAAGGGTTTTAAAATGTTTCGAAGAATTTTAAAGGATATAGTGTATTTTAAAAGATTCCGAGGAATTTCATGGGATTTCAAAGAATTTCATAGGATTATAGAAAATTTCAAAAGATTTCAAAATTTCTAAGGAATTTCAAATGATTTCGAGTGATTTCAGATGATTTACAAAATTAAAGATTTCAAGGAATTTTCACGGTGTGTGTGTCTGAAAAATTTCAAGGAATTTTTCAATATTTGAGAGATTCATAGGATTTCAAAGAAATAAAAGATTCCATATAATTGTAAGGAGTTTCTATGAATAGTTTTTTAGAGATTTCTGAGGATTTCAACAGAATTTTTATGGGATTTCATAGGATTCAGAAAGATTCAGAAAGTATTTCAACAGATTTCAAAGCTTTTAGGGTATTTTAAAAGAAAAGATTTCACGTGATTTTATGGGAGATGTATGTTGGATACCTGATTTCAAAAATAGTTAACACCTCGATTCAATATTTAAAAAATTGAATGACACTATTTTGCTATTATTTTTCAAAACTTGTGCTACTTTTGTCATTATTTTAAATTTGTGAACTGATCTCGAGGCGAGGTCAGAGGCTTGAATTTTCATAATTATTAAATATACGAATTGAAGTAAGAAAAAGTAAATAACTATCACCAAAATACAAAATCTTGCAGTTTAAATTTCGCGCTAGAATATCTTTTCAAACTTATAACGTCACTATTCAGTAAAAGCACGCGAAATTCAAATTACACTGGGACTCCCATTTAACCGACCGCGATAAACCGTGTTCATAGAATTTTCGTCGGCCCGCATTCGTGGCCGCATTTATTTTTAAATGCGCGCGGAAAATTCTCTTTTCATTAATTAGTCTTCATTATTAAAAAAGGTCCATCCTTTATGATATCAAAAGACTACATTTGTACAAAATACAGTTATTTAATATTATGTATTCCTACTGGAAATGGTTCATACGACCCTGACTGTTTACATCGTAGAAATCTTGGAAGAGGCTCACGGTCATAGCAGGCCATACCCGCGACAGCCGTTGAATGGAGGTTCCAGTGTTTTAAGTGTCCCTTCTCCTTATATTCGTTCAAATCCCATGAGGCTATTTGTTAAATATTGTTTGAATTATTCCGGACATTTGCTGTTTTTGGCCGTTTTTTGGTAAAGGGCCTTGGAAGTTTTGTGAAGGGACCGGAAGGGACACAGGAATAATTGGTTGCTGAGGTTTTTGGTGGAGAAAGGAAGGAAGGAAAGTTTTTCTGAATGGAAGAACTCGCTTGACGCTTGCTATTGTCCTGCCCCGAAATGTAGAGCAGAAGAGTAAAGAACGTAAAGAAAGCAAAACGAATGGAAGCTCGAATGGAAGGAAGGCCTTGATCCCCTCCCTTGTGATAGTTAGTCATCGTCAAAGTGATTAGCCGGCGTCTGTTATTCGCCCTTGTCTTGTAAAGCCGGCTTGTGTGCAGCAACAAGTCATTGGTCACACCGTGTCCTGCCCTCGGCCAGGTTTGCTTTGCTTTGGTCAGTAATTAGACACGAATAATTTCAAGTAGTCATTCACCCTCTCTTTTGTAATTTTCATTTATCATTCGGATCTTTCCTTGTAGCAGACATGCTCCTTAATTACAATTCACAACTTACAAATCCTCATTTCGACATTTTGGGCTTGATACCATCTACTACATCGCAGGTCAATCAATTTTCTAATCTTGATTTTAAGATGTTTTGATACTTATTTGGAGAACCAATTAATTTTTTTTTTTTTTTTTTTAGTTGAAGGTTTGAAAAATTTAGTTGAGATTTAGAAACCCTAAGTAGTAGATGAACAGACGCCTCGGACATTCTTCGCTTTTTGGCTAAAATAACATATCCGCTATCTCAAAAATTGAAAGTTCAAGAAATTTCAAGGGATTTTAAAGATTTCAAACATTTTCCAAACATTTTAAGGAATTTCTAAAAATTTCAAAAGATTTCAAGAGGTTTGAAAGGATTTAAACTGATTTCAGGAATTTGAGAGAATTTTGTAGGGTTTTAAAGATTCTAGAGAAAAGACTCCAAGGGATTTCAGAGAATTTCAAAGATCTCAAGGGATTTCAAGAGATTTCAAGAAGTTTCAGAAGATTTCAAAGGTTCCAAAAATTTTGAAGAAATTTTAAGAGATACATATCACAAATTTCAAGATAATTCAAAGGATTTGTAGGGATTTTACTCAACCGGCGCGATTCTATAGGATCTCCAAGGGCTTTAAAAATTTTAAAAATTTTCGAAACATTTAAAGGGATTTCTAAAAATTTCACGAGGTTTCAAAGATTTCAGCAGATTGCAAGGAGAAGGATTTAAACTGATTTCAAAGATTCGAAAGAATTTTATAGGGTTTCAAAGCTTTTAGAAAAAGGATTCCAAGGGATTTCAGAGAATTTTCAAGATTTCAAGGGATTTTAAGAGATTTCAAGAAGTTTCATCTGATTTCGGGGGAGTTCAAAGTTTTCAAAAATTTTGAACAATTTTTAAGAGATATTACAATTTTCAAGATAATTCAAGGGATTTGTAGAAATTTTACTCAACCTAGGCGATTTTATAGGATCTCCAAGAGCTTTGAAGGTTTCAAAAATTTTTGAAACATTTAAAGGGATTTCTATAAATTTCACGAGGTTTCAAAGATTTCAGCAGATTCCACGGGGAAGGATTTAAACTGATTACAGCGATTCGAAAGGATATAATAGGATTTTAAAGCTTCTAGAGAAATGATTCCAATGGGTTTCAGAGAATTGCAAAGATTTGAAGGGATTTAAAGAGATTTCAAGAAGTTTCATCTGATTTATCATGCATTTCAAGATAAATCAAGCGATTTGTAGGGATTTTCCCCAACCTGTGCGATTTTATAGGATCTTCAGTGACTATATATGTATATTAAAAAAATTAGGGTATAAAAATTTTAGGGTATTTTACAAAATTCAAAAAAATTTCAAGAGACTAAAAACATTTCAAGGGATTTTAAAAGGGTATCAAAGACATCAAAGGATTTCAAAGATTTCAAGGGATTTTAGCGAATTTCAAAGAATTTCTAGAGAACTTTTGGGAGTACATGAAATGAAATGAAATTTTAAGGGACTTCAAGTAGATTTCGATGATTCTAAAGGGCTTATCAAATTATATTCAATTTTATTAAGAATTTCATCATTTTTTAAGGAATTGTGAGAAATATTACAGATTTCAAGATATTTTACGGTATAATAACGGATTTCAGGGATTGGGAACGATTTTAGAGAGTATTTAAGATTTCAAGGGATCTTAAGAGATTCTAAGAAGTTCCATCTGATTTCAGAGAATGTAAAAGTTTTCAAAATTTTTGAAGAAATTTTAAGAGATATTACAAATTTCAAGATAATTTAAGGGATTCTATTCAACCTATGCAGTGTTGTAGGATCTCCGAGGACTTTGAAGATTTAAAAAATTCATAGGATTTCAAAAGAAATTTAAAGATTCCATAAGATTATAAGGAGTTTCTATATATTTCAAGGGATTTAAAAAAATTGGAGAGTTTTCGAAGGATTGCAGAGGATTTAAACAGAATTCAAGGGGTGTTAATATATTTCAGTGGATTTCAATGGATTTCAAAGATTGCTAGGGATTTCAACACTTTAAGCGTATCATAAAAGATTTCAAGAGATTTCATATGGCTTTTTTAGATTCTATGGGATTTCAGTAGATTCAAAAATTTTCATCTTTTTTTAAGAAATTTGGAAAAATATTACAGATTTCAAAATGTTTTACGGGATTTTGCTTGATGTTCATGGGGTTCCTAGCGATTTCACAATATTCAAGGGATTTTATAAATTTCAAGGGAATGCAAAGGATTTTAAAATTTTAAAGATTTTGGGGTATTTCACAAGATTTAAAGAAATTTCAAGAGATTAACAAAATTTCAAGAGATTTTGAAGAGGTATCAAAGATATCAAAAGGATTTCAAAGATTTCAAGAAATATTAGGGAATTGCAAAGAATTTCTAGAGCAACTGTAGGGAGCAAATGAAGTGTAATGAATTTTTAAGGGACTTTTAGGTATTTTTACGGATTTCATGGGATTTTATGGGGTCTCAGAGGATTTCGGAGATTTAAACATTTTTAAAGGAATTTTAAAAGATATTAAAGATTTCAAAATGTGCGGTATTTCAAAAGGTTTTTAGGGATTTCAAAAGATTGAAGGGATTTTCAAAATGTCAAAGGATTTTGAAGATTTCAGAGGATTTCAAAAATTTAATAATTTTTGAAGGAATTTTGAAATATATTACAGATTTCAAAATGCTTTACGAGATTTTACTCGATTTTTGTGGGATTACTAGGAATTTCACAAAATTTAAGGGATTTTATAAATTTCAAGCTATTTTAAAGGTTTTTAAGAGTTTAGGATAATTTCGAAGAATCCAAGGAATTTAACGTAATTTTAACATTTTTAAGGGATTTCAAAGAATTTCGTAAGATTTCAACAAAATTTCAAGGATTTCAAAAAGGTATCCAGGATAGCAATGCTATTCAAAAGGTTACAATGGTTTGTAACGGATTTTTTAAAGAACTTTAGGGAATAAATGAAATTAAATGAAATTTCGAGGGACTTCTAGGGATTTCTAAGGATTTCTACGGATTTCACCAGACTTAAAGGAGATTCATAGGATTTCAAAAAATTCTAAGATTTCGAGGGATTTCTACGGGTTTAAATGGATTTTAAAGATTTTAAAGGATTTAAAAAGACTGACGAGTTTTCCAGAAATTTCAGAGGATCTTAACAGATTTCAGGGGATCTTATAAAGGATTTCAACGGATTGGATTTTACGCTCACGATTTCATTTCACAATTTCACTTCACAAATTATTTTAAAAATTGCATGGCACTATTTTACTACTGTTCTTCAAAGTTTATGCTATTATATTGACTTTTTTTGAATTTTTCAAATGAGTCCGATGAATTTAACAAGTTTTCAACATTTTAAAGGGTTTTCAAAAAATGTTCTAGGATTTCAAAAAATTTCAAAAATTTTAAAAAGGCATCAAGGATAGCAATGGTATTTAAAAGGTTTCAAAGGATTCTAACGGATTTCTAGAGAACCTCAGGGAATAAATGAAATTAAATGAAATTGCAAGGGACTTCTTGGGATTTCTACGGACTTCAGAGGTTTCGAGGAATTTCAAGGGATTTCACCAGATTTAAGGAATTCATTGGATTCCAAAAAAGATAATAAGATTTTAAGAGATTTCAACGGATTTGAAGGAACTTGAAAAGACTGACGAGTTTTCCAGGAACTTCAGAGGATCTCAACAGATTTTCAGGGGACCTTATAAAGGATTTCAAAGCTTCTAGAGTATCTTAAAATATTTGAAAGGATTTTACGCTCACGATTTCACTTCACGATTCATTATAAAAATTTCATGACACTATTTCGCTACTATTTTTTAAAATTTATGCTACTATTGAGACTATTTTGAGTTTTTCAAATGAGTACGAGGAATTTAACGAGATTTGAACATTTTTGAGGGATTTCAAGAAATTTTGTAGAATTTCAGAAAATTTTAAAGATTTCAAAAGGGCATCAAGAATAGCAATGGTAAAGGATTCTAACGGATTTCTAGAAAACCTTGGGGAATAAATGAAATTGCAAGGGACTTCTAGGGATTTCTGAGAAGTTCTAAGGATTTCAGAGGACTTGAAGAATTTCAAGGTATTTCGCCAGATTTAAGGGATTCATAGAATTTCAAAATAAATTGTAAGATTTCAAGGGATTTCTACGGATTTAAAGGGATTTCAAAGATTTAAAGTGATATAGAAAGACTGACGAGTTCGACAGGAATTTCAGAGGATCTCAACAGATTTCGGGGGATCTTATAAAGGTTTTCAACGGATTTCAAGGCTTGAAGGGTATTTTAAAAGATTCGAAAGGATTTTATGCTCACGATTTCACTTCACGGCTTATTTAAAAAATTGCATGGCACTATTTTGTTACTATTTTTCAAAGCTTATGCTACTATTGACACTGTTTTGAATTTCTCAAGTGAATCCGAGGCCTATAAAAAAAGAATGATTGTCCGTCTTATTTTTCTTGAACCGTAATTTTTTCCAAGACTTTGAGTTCTATTTAAGGAGGCTTTTCAAAAGAAATGAATGAATGGGTTGAAAGGTGGTAGTGTTTGATTTTAATTTAAATACCAGTTTTGTAAATGGGAGTTAACTCGACCTCTTTATTTCGGTGTCGACATTTTCGAGTATTTGCCAATACCGTCAAACGTTTATGTAAACTGTTTGCTGTCGAAAGAGAGCGCAAAACTTCTTTGATCTTTTTGCTGATTTTGTTCCTGTTTTTGCCGGCAGCACTCCATTAGGGCAATTTGACCAGTTGAACAGCTCAAACTTATCATTATCGACACGAACGCATTTTTTTCCTGATAATCAATTACATTCTTCAAGGTATGAAAAAACACAAAACGATTTCCGCTTGCAAACTTGTTATTAGAAACAAGTTGTCGTATTGATTATACCCGAAAATTTGAAATTAGGAAAAGAGAATTTCTTATATTTTAAAGGAGTATTGAAAAATATAGGGGAAACCAGTACGAGGTAATAAAAAAACTTTTCAACTTTTATTCAAAAACATTTTATATTTTAAAATATATAAATATAAATAAATAAATATATATATATATATATGCGTGTGTGTTTAAAATAAATAAATATATATAAAATGTATTTAAATAAATATATAAATATATTCTTTCATAAATTCATAAACAATAATCAAACACTTTTATTCAAAAAACATTTTTTCATTTACACAGTGATTATTTTTCAATATTTTATAAAAATTGTAAAAGCTCCAAACTGTGTCGTATTCAACATGCAACCATGACAGTCATGCTACCGAACTATCATAGACAAAAAAACTAGCAATCTGCTGTTGAAAGTTTCAAAATGCGAAATTTATGATCATTAAAATTTTTTTATGCAACTAAGATGTTAATTTTCAACCAAACAGTTAAATTTCCAACAAAAAAAAATAGTTTAATTTTTCATCAAATAGTTGAATGTTGTACCAGAACAATTTAATTTTCTGAGAAAAGTATGAGTTTTCAACAAAAAAGTTTTCAATCAAGTAGTTGAATTTTCAAACAAAAAAGATGGTTTTAACCAACTAATGTAATTTTCTACGTAAAAGGTGAATTTTGAACAAAGTGGTTCAACTTTCAACCAAGTAGTTGAATTTTCAACAATATAATTAAATTTTCAACAAAACTGTAGAATTTTTAACCAATCGAAATGAATTCCGAACCCAATAGAACCCAGTAAGAAAATCCAACTATTTTTCTTTGAAAGTTATTATTTTTTTTAAATTGAAAAGTCTACTATTATATTTTTGGTTCAGAATTCATTTCTTTAAGTTAAGAATTCTACTCTTTGGTTGAAGGTTTAACTTTTTTTTTAAATTCATTTTTTTTAGTTGAAAACTAATTTTCTCTATTGAAAACATGATTAATCCATTTTATAATAGTCCGTTTGGTTGAAAGTTAAACGACATTGTTAAAAATTCATTTTATTGGTTTATAAGATTCAAGTATAATTCAACTATCATATTTTTCGTTGTGAATTTATCTTTCTTGGTTGAAGATTCAACTGTTTTATTGAAAATTCCCTTTTTTTGTTGATTCAAAATAAATTTTTTTAACTAAAAATTAAACTTTTCCATTTTTTGTTGAAAATTGATCGTTTTTAGATGAAAATTCAACTGTTTGGTTCAAAATTCATGTATTTTGTTGTAAATTCATCTTTTCTGCTAGAAAAATAACTTTTTGATTAAAAATTCAATTACTCGGTTGAAAGTTTGACTGCTTTGTTGAAAATTGATTTTATTAGTTGAAGATCCATCCCTTTGGTTGAACATTTTTTTTTTTGGTTTAAAATCAATTTTTGAACTGCAATTTTTTAACTACATATTCCATATTTGGTTGAAAATTGATTGTTTTTTAGTTTAAAACTCAACTATTTGATTGAAAATTAGTTTTTTGGTTGAAAATTCAACTGTTTTGTTGAAAAATCATCGTTTTGGGTTGAAAACTTTATTATTTTGGTAGAAAATTCAACTACATGGTTGGAAATTAACTTTTTAGATGAAAATTCATATTTTCGAGTAGAAAATTCAACTGCTTCCTAGAAAATTTGCCTTTTTGGCTAGTTGATTGAAAAATAAATCGGTTTTGGGTGAAGAATTAATTATTTTGTTAAAGAATCATCTTTTTCGGTTGAATTCAACTGTTTTAGATTAAAAATTAAATTTTTTTTTTGTTAAAATATCGACTGTGTATTACATTTTTCGTTGAGAATTAATCTTTTTTGATTGAAAATTCAACTACTTGGTTGAAAATTGAATTTCTTTGTTGTTTTTCTTAAAAGATGCCTCATTTTAGTGGAAAATTCAACTATTTTGTTGAAAATTTTATTATTTTGTTGAAAATGCATCTTTTTTGGTCGAAAATTTTACTGTTTTCTGGAACGTTTGTCCTTTTATATAGAAAATGCGTTTTTATGGTTTAAAAATTTAACTGTTAAAAATTCAACTATTTTGTTGAAAATTCGTCCCTTTCGCTTGAAAGCTAAACTATTTGGTTATAAATTCAATTGTTTTGCTATAAATTCGGCTTGTTCGATAGGAAATTCGTCTCTCTTGGTTGAAAATTCATCTTTTTGGTAGAGAAGTTCTTGGTTGAAAATTCATCTTTCTTGGCAGGAAATTCAACTGTTTTATGAAAAATTCATCTTTCTGGCTTAAATTTTAACCATTCGATTGAAAATTCATCTCTTTTGATAGAAAATGATCTTTTTTACAAGAAAGAGCACTTAGAAAATAACAATAAAATAATGTATAAAATATAAATATGTCTTATGTACAAAATTGATAAAAAGTGTTTGAATTGAATAATTATCAATCATGATAAAAATTTCAAACTTTGGCGATTTTGTTAGCAACTGTAATAACCTAACAAGGTTATGTTAAATCTAACTCAGTTTATTCGATATTAAAACAGTTTTGACACTTTTTTTCAAATAAATAAGATGTAGATTTTGAAAAAGGCATGAACTTTCTTATTTATTCAAAAGTTATTTGGTTGGTAGCACTTACTTGTTTCTGCTCGCAACCTAAAACCAAAAAATTACTTTGATACCCAATCCTAACCTGTCAACAATTTATTCACCTCGTACCGAATGACACTTCTCATAAAATTTCGTAAAATATATTTTCGGTGAAAATTAAGAGAATTAATCATTGGAGAGTTTTAAATCCAAAAGTTTCACCAGTTAAAGGATCTAGTGAAAGAATGATTATCTGTCAGCGGACAAAATTTTCATCGTCATGTCACAAACACATTTTTCAATTATTCAGTTTAAAATAGCAAGTAAGTAGTAAAAAGGCTGATTATAAAACTTGTTTTTAATATTGCTACTCATAAGAAAGTACTGTAGAACTTTTGCTTTTATATCCAGTCACTTTTCCCATTATTCAGTTCGTACTGGTGTTCACCTCGTACTGGTATTCACATCGTTCTGGTTTCCGTTACATTTTTTAAAATAAAGTGTCTAGGTGATTATAAGAAATTTAATTTGAATGAATGGCTGTTGTAGTAGATATTTAAATTTAACTGAACTTGAGTAAATGTTGCCTTCGCGAGTACTTGAAAACATAGATTATATACATTCTTGGTCTTATCTTTTGCGATATCACGGTTTTATTTCTCGGCTGGCGTATTTATTGCGTAAATTGTTGTTGAATGTGTAATAACTACAATCATGTGTTTTGTTTGCTTTTAGCAGCGGTGCCGGTAACAAAATCTTAGTGAGTAATTTGCCAACTCACGCCAGATTTGAAGATGTTGAACAGCTTCTTTCCAACTATGGACAAATTCAAAATATTGAGAAGGTGTCCTCGCGCGATCCAAATTCGCAAAGCGTCCTCATCAGTTATGAATCCCAGGAACAAGCACAGCAGTGAGTACATATTTAAAAAAATATTTTTATGTGTAAACATCTTCGATTTTTAATTTTAAATGGTCAAGAACAGCAAAAATATCCGAAATAATCTATAATAATAAATTGGGGGAAGTTGTCTAAGACGCCCCCCCTCCTGCATATTTTCATATGAACGTATTATATTCATCAAATACGTACATGTAATCGTGCTCAGTAACCTTCTAGGTAGTTACCAAATGTTTTTTTGAACAGCGCAAGTAAACTAACAAAAGCAGGAAGTAATAATTATTTTAGCACTTTAGATTACGAATTCTTAATTAGTTTAAAAGTACTAATTTAATAGTTTGGGGTGATTGAGCAGTCGTTATTTCATATAATTTTGTAAGCTTTCAAGCTGTTATGTGCTTTTCATTAATTTGTATATTGTTTAAATAAATAGTGTAAGAAAACATAGAAGATGCTTCGTTCCTAAGACCGGGCCCTGTTTTGGTTAGATACTGTAGGTAAAAGCATAACCTGTTTTACCTTTGGAGTAACAGCTGATACAGCTGGCAAAAGCTGAAATTTAAATTTTCCACCAATCAGAGACAACCGTTTCTAACCTCTTTCTGCTTTTAGATCACCAACACAAAATTCTTGAAAATATGTTACTTCTTCGCCCTATATTAATTAATTCTTGTTCTAATGTAAATAATATTTGTGACCTCACAATGTTTATGAATGTCTACTTCATTTATCTTTTTATAACACTCATTTCATAATTGGCTTTATTTAACGCTTGTTTTACGTTTTATTATGTACTTTGCATATATAATCCGTCAGCAAGGTACATTATTGTTTAAACAATATACTGCGAATATAATTGATCAATATCAAGTACTAAATGAATAGTTTTAGTTAGTTTTTACTTCTGAAGTTACTTAAGATCGAAAATTGTTGGCTTCCTAATATTTCCCTTCCTACCGTTCAACATGAAGTTGCTGGGTTTATAAATTTTTTTGTTTTAATATTTGTTTATTATTCAGTGATGAAATTGAAAATTTAATTAATAATATAATTATAATTAATAAATAATAAAGGAAAGGCAGAGACTTTTTCATTTAGTTCTAATTAATAGGAAATCGAGTTTTCCTTTCATTATTCCTAACAAGAGAAAAACTTAAGGCCATGCTATGCTCACCCGTTTCCTACCTTACCCACATTTTTTTGCAACAACTTACGTCCACGTGAATTTAGATATCAAGTTAAAAATCTGAGAAATTAGGTAAAAGGCTCTGAGGAACGTTTGTATTGTCCTAAATTTCGCGAAATCCAAACAAAATTTTCCAAAATAACAATTTTTTTGTAGTTTCAGAAATTTAGAACCATACAAACTTTCGTTAGTGCCTTTTAACAATTTTCTGAAAATTTCAACTCGATATCTCAATTCGTATGGACGTAAGACGAATTTTCAACAAATCAGTTGAATTTTTAACCAATAAAGAATTTTGAGTTAACAAAAGAAAAGAAGTTTCAACTAAGTTGTTCATTTTTCTACAAAGCATTTGAATTTCTAACCCAAAAATATGAATTTTCAACAAAAATGTTAGCTTCCAACCAAATACGAGTATGTAGTTGAATTTTTAATCCAAAAAGAAATGAAATTTCTACCATAAGAGATGAATTTTCGAACCAAATAGAAGAATTTTCAACTAAAGTGTTGAATTTTTAATGAAAAAATAATTTTGATTCAAGAAAGAAGAAAGAAAGGAAAAAAATTCGAGAAAGAAAAGAAGAAAGAAGAAGAATTTCAACCAAATTGTTCAACTTTCTGCAAAACAGTTGAATTTTCAACCCAAATAGATGAATTTTCAACAAAATAGTTAAATCCTCAACCAAAACAGATTAATTTTCAACTAAATGGTTGTATTTTTAACCAAAAAAGATGATTTTTTTTGCAAAAATAGTTGTATTTTCTACGAGAAAAAAAAAGATATTTCTCCTAAAAGAGATGAATTTTTAAACCATAAAGACGAATTTTCAACAAAATTGTTGAATTTTCGAGCCAATAAGGTCGAATTTTCTAAATTAATTTTCACATTCATTCTTGCAATATTTTTCTATTATTTATTTCAATGAACTGAAATTTAACAGTCGAAAATTCAATTTTCAATTTTCTTTGATTTTCAACAGTTGAAAATGCAACCGTTAGAAATTCAAGAACAATGCGAAATTTGCATAAACCAAAAAGTTGCATTTTTTACTAGAAAAGATAAAATTTCTACCAAAAGATGTGAATTTTTAAACCAAAAAGACGAATTTTTAACAACATTGTTGAAGTTTCGAGCCAATAAGACGAAGACATAACAAAATTGTGAAGAAAGTCTAAGTGAAATTAACATTTAAAGCAATGTTACATAATAGCGATGTTAGTTCTAAGAATATTTACCAAATAGTCTTTAGCGATTAAATTAACATTAATTAACATTAAGTAACATTAAATATTGAAATTGAAATCCTATCAGTTTTAAATGTGTGTAAAGTTCGATATATTCAAATTTGTATTTTACATTGTGAAATAATAGAAATGGTATTTGTATTGTTGTTAAATAAGAAAACTTAAAAATTCTAATCATTCGTAAAATCATAAAAACATAAAGACATAAAAAAAATTGTGAAAAAAGTCTAGGTGGAATTAACATTTAAAGAAGTGTTACACAATAGCAATGCTAGTTCTAAGAATATGAACCAAATAGTCTTCAGGGATTAAATTACCATTAATTAACATTAAAACATTGAAGTTAAAATCCCATAATTTTTTAACGTTTGCAAACTTCGATATATTCAAATTTGGATTTTACATTTTGAAATAATAGAAATGGTATTTGTATTGTTTTTAAGTAAGAAAACTTAAAATTTCCAATCATTCGTAAAATCTTGAAATTTTAGCTGATGTTGAATTTATAAAATGATATTGTGGTAAACGTTAGACAGGGTATCAGTATTCGAGTGATGGCCTTGCCGATAAGTTGGTTCATTGTATCGAATAGTTGTTTTGTCTAATTAAATATTATTTTAATTAAGCAGGCCGTTTTCTTTATTTTAGATAAGTCGCAGTAATTTTTTATAAAGACAACAATTTTCCGTGTTGAATTTATGTGATTTATTCTTTGATTTATGTAAGATTTTTGTTTAAGATTATCGAAGATGTTTACGCATAAATCTGTCCTGGAATATATTGTAGGACATACTGTATACTGTATTTACTGTATTTACTGATTTTTTTAAATTCACAATTATAGTGGCTAAACTAAGAAAAATCATCAATTTTATATGAAATCTGGAATTTTTATTTTATTGATAAATGGATTTTTATATTTCGAAAGTTTTTCAATTTAAATTTTTTTCTATGTGGATTTTCAGTTAATAGAGTTCACAAATTTAATGGCTTTTAAATTTCAACGATTTGTTACTACATTTGAGTTTTTCGCATTCAAATGCAGATTCACAAAAATTTGTAAGTTTTTTTTCAATTTCTTTTGAGCCCAATACCATCGCCAATTAATCAATTATCTAATCCTGATTTTAAGATGTTTTAATATTTCTTTGGAAAATCACCATTTAAAATTTTTTTAATTTAAATTTTTTTCTATATGGATTTTCAGTTGATAGAGTTTACAGATAATATTATGTATTCCTACTGGCAATTGTTCATACGGCACTGACTGTTTACAATCTTACATCATAGAAATTCTTGGAAGAGCCTCACGGTCATCGCAGGCCATGCCCGAGATAGCCCCGAAGTTGAGGTTCCAGCGTACTTTTAAATTTGGAAGATTTCTTACTGCATTTGACTTTTTGGCGTTCAAATGTAGATTTACAAAAATTGTAAAGGTTTTTTTGGATTTCTTTTGGTCTCGATACTGTCGACAATTAATCAATTATCTAATCTTGATTTTAGGATGTTTTAATATTTCTTTGAATAATCACCACTGAAAAGTTTTCCATTTTTATTATTAATAGGAATTGTGAAATTTCAGATTTTATAGCCTAGTCCCAGTTTTCCTTCATGTTTTTTTGTTTCCAAAATGTTTACATTGTTGAGTATATCATTAAAAAAGGTAGAGTTCTAAAGTATCCAATAACAACTTGGAAGCAATTTTACATTGGGAAAATTCAAATTGGAATGAGTCCTAATATTGTAGCATTCAAAATTAGTATTTCAATTAAAATTGAGAAGCATTGAAACATGAAAGCAATTCCAAGATTGAAAACTTTCAGGTCTAAAAGCAGTCAAATTGGATAAAATTTATAATTTGAAGGAATTTCAAAGATTTTATCAAATATGGGATTTTACAGGATTTTAAAAATTTCATCGTTTTTAAAGGAATTTTGAAAAATATCACAGATTTAAAGATTTTTTAAGAGATTTTACTTGATTTTTGTGAAATTATTATGGATTTCACAACGTTTAAGGGATTTTATAAATTTCAAGGCATTTCAAAGGATTTTTAAGAGTTTAAGGTTTTTTAAAAGAATCCAAGAAATTTAACGAGATTAAAAATTTTTTAAAGGGTTTTTAAAGAATTTCTTAGCATTTCAGAAAATTTCAAATGAATTTAAAAAGATATCCGAGAAGATATCCCAAGGTTGAAAACTTCCAGCACAAAAAGCAGCCAAATTGGATAAAGTTTATAATTTGAAGGAGTTTCAACTGTGAAAGTCTTCATGGAAAAAAATGCATGTTGATAGAAATCCAAATTTATCAGCAACAAAGTTACAAACTTCGAGACAAACTTAAATTATAATTCCCAAGGGTATCTGGAAGTGCCATCCATAAATTACGTAACGCAATTTTCCGACAATTTTGGGGGGGGGGGGGGGGGGGGGGGGGGGGGGGGGGGGG
>JAUMHM010000031.1:67079509-67091991 GCA_032362435.1 Melikaiella ostensackeni
GTAGCTTTTCGCCATTGTGTAACGCTAGGCCCCCCCCCCCCCCAAATGTGTTACGTAATTTATGGATAGCCCCTGGAGTAGACCCAGAAAACCCCCTCAGAAAATCCCTTTCCCTCAGAATAAATTATCTCTCTAACAGGACCTACAAACAAAGCTTGGAAGACCTGGAAAAGTCATGGAATTTTATAAAAGTGACTGGAATTTTTTTAATCGCGCCTCTTTCAAAGTCTTGACAATTATTTCAATACTTTACGGCGAGTTTTTAATTCCCGAATTCATAGGAATTGATTTTTTTACTAATAAATATAATATGACATGATGACATGACATGAGGTATGCCGAAATCTTTGAAGTATTTGTGAAATCTTAAAAAAATTTTGAAATCTTTGAAGTCTTCAGATATATTCAAAATCTTTGCGAAATCTTGAGAATCTTCTGAAATATTATGAATCCTTTGAAATCTTTCAAGTCTTTAAAAGTCTTTGTGAAATCTTTGAAATTTTTGTGAAATCGTTGAAAAGATCGTGAAATCTTTTGAAATCTTTGAACCTTTTGTGAAATCTATTGGAGTATTTTGAAATCTTTTAAAATCTGTGAAATCTTTAAAACCTTTGAGAAATCTATTGAAATCTTTAGAAATCTTTGAAATTTTAGCGAAATCTTAAAAATCTTCTGGAATATTATGAATTCTTTGGAATCTTTGAAGTCTTTGAAGTCTTTGTGAAATATTTGAAATTTTTGTGAAGTCGATGAAAATATCGTGAAATCTTTTGAAATATTTGAACCTTTTGTGAAATCTGTTGAAATCTTTGAAATCATTAAAACCTTTGAGAAATCTATTGAAATCTTAGTAAAATCTTTGAAATCTTCGAAACCTTTGAGAAATCTATTGAAATCTTTAGAAGGCTTTGCGAAGTCTTTAAAATCTTCTGAAAAATTAGGAAATCTTTGGAATCTTTGATGACTTTGTGAAATCTTTGAAATTTTGGAAATCATTGAAAATCTTGTAAAATCTTTTTAAATCTTGAAAATCTTTGAAATTTTTGGAAATCTATGAAATCTTCGAACCTTTTGTGAAATCTATTGAAATATTTTGAAGTCTTCGTGAAATCTTTAAAACCTTTGAGAAATCTATTGAAATCTTTAGAAATCTTTGCGAAATCTTTAAAATCTTCTGAAATATTATGAAATCTTTGGAATCTTTGATGTCTTTTTGAAATCTTTTAAATTTTGGAAATCATTGAAAATATTATAAAATATTTTGAAATGTTAAAAGTCTTAGTAAAATCTTTGAAATTTTTGGAAATCTTTAAAATTGTTGTGAAATCGTTGAAAAAGTCGTGAAATCTTTTGAAATCTATGAAATCTTTGAACCTTTCGTGAAATCTATTGAAATATTTTGAAATCTTTAAAATCTTTAAAACCTTTGAGAAATCTATTGGAATCTTTAGAAATCTTTGCAAAATCTTAAAAATCTTCTGAAATATCATGAAATCTTTAGAATCTTTGATGTCTTTGTAAAATCTTTGAAATTTTGGAAATCTTTGAAAATATTGTGAAATCATTCAAAAGATTGAAATGTTTTGAAATCTTTGAAGTCTTTGGAATGTTTTGGAATATTTTGAAATCTTTGAAATCTTCATGAAATCTTCTGAAATATTTTTTTAATCTTTGGGATATTTCGGAATCATTGAAATCGTCGTGAAATCTTTGAAATTTGCTTATATCTTTGAAATTTTCTTAAATCTTTGCGAAATATTTGTAATGTTCCGTAATATTTTGAAATCTCTGAAATTTTTCGAATCTTTATGAAATCATTGAAATATGTAAAAACTTTGTTAACTCTTTCAAACTCTAAAATCTTTCTGAAATCATTAAAATCTTTGTGAAATGTTTTTAAATCTTTTTTGAAATTCTTAAAACTGTTGAGAAATTTATTAAAATCTTTAGAAATCTGTAAAATCTTTGCGAAATCTCAAACATGTTATGAAATATTATGAAACCTTTGGAGTCTTTAAAGTTTTTGTGAAATCATTGGAAAATCTATGAAAATTTTGAAAATCATTGAAAAGATTGTAAAGTCTTTTGAAATCTTTGAAATCTTTTGAAATCTTTGAAGTCATTGAAGTCATTGAAATCTT
This sequence comes from Melikaiella ostensackeni, assembly GCA_032362435.1. Taxonomy (NCBI): domain Eukaryota; kingdom Metazoa; phylum Arthropoda; class Insecta; order Hymenoptera; family Cynipidae; genus Melikaiella; species Melikaiella ostensackeni. The sequence goes on from JAUMHM010000031.1 coordinate 67,081,651, forward strand.
TGAAATCTTCTGAAATATTTTGAAATCTTTGGAATATTTTGCAATTTTTGAAATCTTTGCGAAATCTTTGAAATTTTTTGAAGTCTTTGAAATATTTGTGAAATCATAGAAAATTTTTTACAATTTTGTGAAATCTTTTGTAATTTTTTAAAATCTTGTGAAATCTTTGAGAAATCTTCTGAAATATTATGAAATCTTTGTGAAATCTTTTTAATCTATGAAATCTTTGGAATATTTTGAAATCTTTGATATCCTCAAATCTCGTGTACACTCAAAGTCGAGTGTTCAACTCCTCGATATGTTTATGATATTTCCAGACTGCAAAGAAATTTTATATTAATATTAATTAGAATTGTTTAGAATTCAGTAAATTTCGGTACGAATAGACCTAGAAAAAGGACTATTTGTATCGAAATTTCGGTACAAATAGCCAGATCTTTTCAGTACACATAGACACTGCCTTAATTAATAATTGTATACAAAATTGTTAATAATTAGTCTGCGATCAGCAGAGTGTTTCGAAATTAAATTAAATTGACTGGATTTTTTCGGATAATTAGACCTACACATTTTTTTTAAAAGTAGACCTCTAAAACCTGGAAAAGTCATGGAATTTTGAAACCAGACTTCTGTAGCAACCGTATCCAACAAAAATATATATATTTTTTCTAGGGCTGTGAACCAATTGAATGGCTATGAGTTCGAGGGAAACCCACTGAAAGTGGAGATGGCGAGTGCAGAAACTCGACGAAGAGGTCGCAGTCAGCGAGGTGGAGTCGCCTTCTCCTGAATTCCTGGTTCTGGTCGTCAAACAGACTTCCCGCTTCGTATTCTGGTTCAATCGGATATGGTTGGGGCGATCATCGGACGACAGGGTTCGACGATAAGACAGATCACACAGATGACCCGCGCCAGGGTTGATGTTCACAGGAAGGACAACGTTGGATCTCTAGAAAAAGCCATCACCATCTACGGCAATCCGGAAAATTGTACGAATGCCTGCAAGAAGATCCTGGAGGTCATGCAGCAGGAAGCCATCAACACCAACAAGGGGTTAGTATCACTTTAAAAACAGAAACTGGTGTACAAATCTAATAGTCAGTAGAGTTTGAAATTTACAAATGTCCTCGGCCCAATAGTGAAATCACTCTGAAGATCCTTGCACACAACAACCTGATTGGTCGCATCATCGGAAAGGGTGGAAACACAATCAAGAGGATTATGCAGGACACTGACACCAAGATCACCGTAAGCAGTATCAATGACATCAACAGCTTTAATCTTGAACGCATCATTACTGTTAAGGGATCCATTGATAACATGAGCAAGGCCGAAGCCATGATTTCTCAGAAACTGCGTCAAAGTTACGAGAATGACCTTCAAGCTATGGCTGTGAGTGCAATCCATTATTTTTAATTACGTAGGTCTTGATTTTTAAATGGAATATGTCTTCCTTTTGTAAAAGTGAACCTGCGACATTTGGGCATTTGTCGTATGCAGGCAATCTGTCAGAAAAAACAGGAAGATTAAAGTGAAGGGTCCCGTACCGACCACGTAATTTTCGTGAAGTCAGTTTCGTTTGACCCATCTACAAAATTAGATTTTTAAATCCATAAATGTAAAAAGTTCTAGATGTGTAAGAAGTTATTATATCATAATAAAAGAAATAATTCTTTCACAGCCGCAAAGTATGATGTTCCCCGGACTTCACCCAATGGCAATGATGTCAACCGCTGGAATGGGCTACAGTTCACGAGGACCAGGACTCTACGGATCGGGGCCAGCTCCTTATCCCTATCAAAGCAGTTTGCCAACGCAGCAGGGCGCACCGGCTGGAGATACGCAAGAAACCACATTTTTATACATTCCGAACAATAGTGTTGGTGCTATCATTGGAACCAAGGGTTCGCACATCAGGAACATTATCAGGTTCTCCGGCGCGAGCGTAAAAATCGCCCCCCTTGAACAAGATAAGCCAGCCGAGCAACAGACGGAAAGGAAAGTCACTATCGTTGGATCGCCGGAATCGCAATGGAAGGTATGGGTCCACAAAAATCACCTTTGAATATTCTGCCTCTCCGCTTTCGGAATCTTTTCAAAATTGATCTTGTAAGTAAACCTGCGAAGTTTATGTGGTTCTCTTCTTCAGACAACTCACTTGATGAAGCAGATTAGAAAATTGAATTGAAAGGTTTGATTAATTGATTGAATTATTTTGCTTACAGGCTCAGTACTTGATCTTCGAGAAGATGCGCGAGGAAGGATTCGTTGCAGGAACGGAAGACGTGAGATTAACGATTGAAATCCTCGTGCCAAGTGCTCAGGTTGGTCGGATCATCGGCAAAGGTGGCCAGAACGTGAGAGAACTTCAACGCGTGACCGGAAGTGTTATTAAGCTGTCGGAACAGCAAGCCACGCCACCAGCAGCCGACGAGGAAACAACTGTGCACATTATCGGTCCCTTCTTCTCCGTTCAGGTGAGCATTTTTATTTGATCTCACTTTTTAAAATCTGCAGATCATCTTCTGATTTCAGAAATATACTGTTAGTGCATGAGATTTTTTTTTAAATAAGCTCCAGGTGCAAGATAATCATATTCAGAGATGTTTGCATCACTGAGAGATTTTGATCTTGACGAGCCAATGACGCTAATAGTTTGTAATTCTTAATTTCTTTTTCAGTCGGCACAGAGAAGAATTCGTGCGATGGTTTTGCAACCAGCAGGTCCTGGAACTGGAACGGGCGGCGTAGGCACCCGCGCTGGACGTGGAAGCAGCCAGGAAGGCGGCGTCCGTTCCCGAAGAGACGACAGTGCTACCTCGCAGCCGGGAAGTACGACACCTCAACAAATCCCCATTCAGCAGCAATCGAGCTCGCCTCCACAACAGCAGCAGCAAAATCAGTAACGTTGACGACATCTAACGCCAACTAAACGCCTCACGAATATCCATTTTACTCGGTCGGGGTGGTCTCGTCGCTCTAAAACTCTCTCGTCGACCAACTACTGCGCTCACCTTCTACAAGGGTCTCCCAAAACGCTTTCAAGTCATACCAATTCAACCAATATGAGTCTGGGAATCACGATTGATCCTCAGTCCAACCCAGGACCTCGAGGATAAAACGCTCACCTAGAATTTCTGAGCGTTTCCCATTTTCACTTGTTTGAAATTCTCGAGGCTTGAAATTTCCGAGATTGGTAGACCCACAAGTTCGTGATCCTTGACGACGAAAGCGACTCTTTAACAAATTTGCTTCAAATTCGAAGAAATATTTGTTTCTACTTCTGACAAATGCGTGAACGAATCCACCTCGCTGATAAAGTGGAGCAACGACGAAACACACACAACCTTATTACCTCATTCATTACGGTTAAAGATTTAATATGATAAAGAGAAGTGAAACGAGAAATGATAACCGACTAATCTAAAAGGACTACCTAATATTAAAGTTTAAATAATATACAGAGAAGTTAGGTAACGATTACACTTTACGTTATAAACTGGTTAATACTACAGCTACTATTACTATTACTATTATTATGCCGCCGCTAATGATGCGGTATTGTTTTCTCGAAATAGATTCAGTTCTTTTTTTTTACTTGGAATTAATCCATAGACATTTACTGAGACTCGATCAGTCAGTTGAGAGATCTGGCGGTTCAGAAACGTTAACGGAAACCCGAATCGAGTTGTTTCAATGAGAGAGACAGTAGCGACCCCTCGCGCCGCAATACCAAAGAAGCGATTACGATGTTTTTCGTGTTAAGCGAAGTGAGCGCCTCTGTATTTTGAACGCCACTCTCGTCTTAAGTTCCTTGCAAGAGCCAAGAGCGAGGGGCCGATATCGTGTTTATGTAGATTATAGAATCTAAAAACAAACATTGTCTAGAAAGTTTTTTCTAGAAACGAGAACAATCGACGATAGAAGCGACACGAGTACGAGGAAGCCGCAAAACTTTATCAGGGATCCTTACTTTACCATGGATGTAATAGTGTGCAAGTGTGCGTGTGTTGAATAATACTATTAATTGATAAGTAATTAATTACTGATTAAGAAAGTTGGCGAACGAGTTGCGAGTAAGATGAAAGACTTTTTTGTCCTAGTACTGAGCATGATAGAGAAATATATGCTCATTGATCTCTTACTCGACCCAAGATTCGAATCTTAAAACGCATAGAAACATCTCGAACATTATTTTGCGTGATTCGAAGTAGTGGAAGTGACCAAAAGTTATTAAATATCGGACTGACAAAACATGTACACTGCTCTTGAAAGTTGAATTCAAGGCGAAAGAGAGTTAGTTTTCTCTCTGAAAACAATTTTCGGAGGGAAAATACAAGCTTACTCGAACTTAAAATAATGATTCGACTTTCAAAGCACTCGGAATTTTCTACTAATCCTGCGAGCCATCGGGTTCGCTTTTCACTGACGACGATTCGCGGCGTCAGATTTTTTCACGGCATTCGGTACGCGTTAAGTACAAAGATATACGAGTTTAACAAGTCAAGAATGAGTCGCTGTGTGTATGATTAGATTTGAGAGAGAAAGAAAGAAAAAGGATTTCTTTGATTTCTTCTCCGGATATTTTATCGAAAGACAAAGTAAAGGGAGTTATGAGAATTGTGGAGGGTGAAAGATAAGGATAGATAGGGGGAGAGAGAGAGAGAGAGTAAAAAGAAGAAAAAACTATGAATATAAGTTTATTTTTGATACATTGTTGGAAAGATCTAAATAAAATCTTTCTTTTTCAATTTTTTTGTTAGATGTTTTTAATAACTTAATGAATTTTAACGATATTAAAGGAGTAGGCGGTAGAGTGTGAGAAAGGTTTAAAAAGGGAGGTGAAAATTTTTTATGTAAAAAGGAGAAAAAAAAATAAAGGCATATGGAAAAAGGAGCGAACTGGTATTTCGCAAGAAATGAGAGGGAAAGATTAATGAGTAATCGTGATGGTCGCGCGCAGCTTTTTGGACTGCGTCGCCATGGCAGTATAGGAGATTTTAGTCGGATATAAATTGTATAATATATTTAATATATTTGAATGATGCGGCGGCGATCGGATCGCCAACGGCCCTCGTCACGTACCAGTCCTGATTGGACTGAAGAATCCAGCTCGTAGTTTTATGCGATGTTGTGAATTCTTCCGTCGATTTCTTGACACGACGACACCCGCTGGCGATTCGGGTCGCATTCGGATTATTATATCAAAGCGTAAATATTTAAAGAAAAAAAAAAGATAAAGCGAAAGTGCCAAGGGATTGAATACGGATCTCAGAAGCGGATTATCAACTCAACACAGTATAAAAAGAAAAAAGGAAAGGTTTAAATCATTCGGAGAGGATCCTTACATTCAAATGTTCTTTTAGTACTTTCGACCTGCCCATCTAAATTCCGACACAATGAAACGACGAAACCTTCTACCCTTCCCCACGACTTGGCTCAAATTTTATCTTCTGGAAATGATATCTCGAAAATTGTTTTTAGAAGTGACAAATATGTGGGAGGAGAGGCAGGATGTCACACAAGCAGCACGAAATGCGAGATGATTGCTCTTTCAGTCCAACCCAAAAGTACCCCCTACCCCTTTTGGACCTGTGGATAAACAGAAGTATCGCTGAAATTCAAAATTAGCCTGAAACACCATCAAAAGGACGTTTTTTGGTTTATTTCAAGATTTTATTTTCCGAGTCACACGACGAGTTTGAAACCATTCGACTTCGTTGATCGCTCGCAGTTCTCAAGACTCGCATGAAGGAAACACGGCAGACGGCTGATCGCACTCAAGGTCGGATTTGTCTTTCAAAAAACTAAAAAGGGAAAACTCTTCTGCCGACTCCACTTATTTCAAAAGCGAAAGCGAAACAAAAACGCACTGTGAAGAAAAAGAAAAATGAAAAACTCCCGCCCGCACGATCGAGAGAATGTACAAATTGAAGTTAAGAGAATGACAAATGGAGGTGCATAGGAATTATTAATATAATTATAATAATGATAACTTAAAAAGAATATTTTAAAGTTATAAATTATTGAAGGAAAGAGAACTTAAGGAAAAAGGAAGAGTTCGGTTGGGAGAAACCGACAAAACAAATGTACAAAATCGATTAATTACTAAATCTAAATATTAGTCTTTAGAGTATTTTAATCATATGTGGCAAATTCTTCGAAAACAATTTACGTGAAAACTTTTAATAGCGCCTTTTGGAAAATAGATTGTAAACTTTGCATCTTCATACTGATGATTAAATTCTCAGGATCTTGACTCTCCTTGGTCGCAGTTCTCAGAATCGAAATGGCAATTCATTCGCGTGAAAGATCATTTAAAAGATGATGGCGAAGGTGAATGAGCAAAAATGCACAAGCCTTAGATCAAGATGTACCGATTAAAATCGCACGACGCGATTCGCATGCTAGATTAAAGAAGATTAAAGACACAAAGCAACCAGAATTCATCGGCTGCAAAAGACGGAACCAGAAACACACTCGCATTTCCGGGACTCCATGGTGAACCGACTTCCCAGAGTCCGAAAGACAAACCTAATAGCAGTTTGCATCAAGTCACTAGACGAAATCTGCTGTTTAGGAAACAAAAAAGAAACAAAACACGGAAATACGAGACACTTTCCGTGGCCAGCATCTCATTCTCCTTACTAGAATTTTGAATTTAATCTATAGAATTTCATTTCTAAATTTTAGATTCCATTCGAGTTAGAGGAGATGAGTTAGAGATTTTGAGTGCCAAGTTGAAAAAGCATTCAAGGAGCCACTAGCGCATCAGCGCACAGATACATACAGGGAAACAAACCCACTACATACACGCGGAAAGATTCTGTCTAATATCGCCGATTCTGCACGAAACGGGAGACATACTAGTTAATAATAGTTGATAGTAATAGAAATAGGATGCGCGAGGATTGGGTCATTTATTTTGGGCTTTAGTATTAATGTTTTCGATTCGAGCAGGGTAGGTGGATCGTGAATTTTAACTAGGCTATATTCTTTCGCTAATTTCTTTTTAATGATTTAAGGTAGGATTTGGTGAGAGCGGTGGGATTAGGTCGCAGCGGTGAGATTCACTCCTACTCTGAAAATATTTCAAACAAATTAGAGACGAGAATATGGCCAAGATCTTGGGCCTTATTGAAGACAGTTGGGCATTGTTGTTATGTGAAGGTTCACGTCGTATATCGCTAACAGATAATATATCAGATATGAGAAGAAACGCGTAGATGAAGAAGTAATATAAGATGGCAGCAGCTAGAACGAATGAGGAAATGAGTGACTTGAATGTTTTTGAATGAGAGAGTGAGGATGAAAGTTTAAGGATGTTGCGTTGAAGGTGTTTTATTATATTATCTATTATTATCTTATTGTTGCCGATGATGGGCATTATCAGAAATCCGCGCGGGTACGTAACTTATTCTCTACACAACACCTTTTTGTACATATTTATTTATGTATCTATATGACATAAATATATATATAAATATATATTTACACGCATTTAAAGCATTATACACAAATACACACAGACACATAATAAGATGTATATCCGGTATATTATAGAATTTCTTATTACTCTAGCGCTTCGATCTTGCCGAAGGTGCCCTTAAAAATCCGTAACTGGCATTAAATAGGCATTAAATAACAATGAATAACAATAAATATTAAACACTACCGAAATTTATCGCTTAATTTAAAGTTTAAACTCCCATTTGAAGCACGTTTTTCTGAAAAAATTATACCCAGGATGAAATCATTTTTGAAGCGTTTAACTTGATACTAAAACCCAAAATTAATAAGCCGCGAGTCCGGGGAATCCGCGTTTACCAATTAAACACATTTTTAAAGTAATTTTTTATTCAGAGCAGGAAGGCACATTACTACCTCATAAGTTCTTAGATTTTTTCCGAACGGAAAAGAAGGCTGGAGAACAAATCGTTCGCGTTGTTTTTATACAAAAAATTACTAAAAAAAAAATACAAAAAAACAGTAGAAATGTTGTACGTTTCCCTTCTTTCATTTCTTCCCCGTTGTCCGTTCTCTCTTTGATTTTCAATGTTTTTTGAAAAGGGAAAAAGGCTCAGATCCGCGCATTCTATTCGGCTTTTCACAAAAAGTTTAAGTCTGCATTTTGCTCACGGAATGGACACTTGATTATTTAAAAATGAGGAAAAAGCGCGTAATCAGCCAACGAGACGAGGGATACTGACAAGCGATCAGGATCGAAAAAGACGAATATAAAAAAAAAAGAAAATAAACCCGTTTGAAGGCGCGCGTGAGACGTCCTAGTACGACACTGGGATTGTTGGCATCACAATTAATATAGAATACGTTTAATGACGATTGCATGCATACGAGAAATAATAAATTCATAATTAATCGAGAGCCCGGATCGACACGACGTCGATCCGACACTTTAATATCTTTTTTTTGTTTATACGTAATCAATTGATACTTAAGACTTTTTTACTACATAGTTACGCATTGCTGACGGAGTCAACCTCTGCGCTTGCATTTGTTTCGCACTTGCTACATTATACTACTATAATTTTTTTTCTATATTTTGCTTCGGGACTCGTCCGAGCGACAGCGCTCAGAATATCCAGCGTCTTTCAATTCAGATCTTAATTAAAAAGAGAAGATAACTGATTTAAACAAAAAATAGAAGCGTTCGAGACGGGTCTCGCGTTTACGATAATTTCGCCATAATTAAATCCTTGTTTTCTCTACTTTAGTTTACTTTAATCGCTACTATCCAACCATAAACTCGTGCTACTATACGACTACTAATATTACAATTTCTACTGCTAGTGCTTCTACTATAAAATACTACTACTACTTTTTGTGTCTTCGATGAATGATAACTAAAGTTTATTCGATAAACGAAATTTATTCAATAAAGGGAAATAATTCAGTGACGTGTGATTAGAACGCGTGTCTCGGAAATATCAGTCCACGGATTTTCCTAATATTTGCTTTGGTAATCAGAATAAAAATAGACGTTCACGTTCAAGGCGTTCGTATAGGCTATCGTTTACACAAAATTCAGCACGGTGAAAGAAAGATTTTGGTTTTCAAAAACCAATCTGAAATTCTTTCTTCGGCTCCGTTTCGTACAAAATATATATTTAAACTCTAAAGAAAATGGATACGGTGTCTTTTAGCCGATATTGTTTAAAGGTTACTGAATATATAGATATATGGATAATCATTATTAAGTACACGAAGCATTAAAAAAATTAAATAGACATAAAGGTTGAAAAAGTGACTTCCCTCCAGATACAAAATTCTCTTTTGCGCGAATCTTTTTGCCTTTCGAAATCAAATGAGAAAATAATGTGAGAAAAGAAAATGATTAACCAAATTTCTGACTTTTTCTGGAGGGACGACTCATACTCTAGGAATCCTGAAATTTCGATCGATTTGCACTATTGATGAAGAAAAGAAGAAAGACAGTGCTGGGAAAAGAAATCAAAACCGATTCTCGCGAAATTAATAAATCGATTAAGAGTTTTTACACAAAACACAAACACACACGACACAATTACATGATACAAGAATATATATCTCCAAATATATTATGTACCTTTATACCATATACTTCATATATTTTATCAGTATCGCTTTATCACTCCACGCTGAGCGAATCAGAGCGAAGATGTGAACCTGGGAGTCATTTGACGATAATATATCTACAATATGTTACTTCTTATTACAGTTACTTAGACCGCGAAACGAATAAAAAAGCATAAGTGCAATAGTTATTACAATAGACTGGGATTTTAATGAAGACCCTTCGTCCCTTGGCGACGATGCCTCCGATTGCAAAATACATCAAAAGAAATTTTCAGTTTTACCAGCCAAATTTTAAGCTTGCTAAAAAAAATAATTTAGATTTGATTTTTCTTTTTAGCAGACTTGTTTTTTTCACGGCTGGTGAATCCGAAAATTTCAGTGCTTGGAAATCAGGAATCGGGGAGGATTTTTTCGCGAAGGTGTCGATGTGGTCGACCTCACAAACTACCTCGTAAATTTTTTGAGCCGCAGCAAACAGCCATACCTCAAAAATTAAACAGCACACATAATAATTAATTAAAAAGAGACTCTTGTTTATTCAGGGCCGTCTATTAGATCGTACAATGCGACTTTTTTATACTCCCAACCGATATGTGATTGACTGCATCTCAAGTGAAAATACATGTACAGACTTTTTATATTTAAGTAATAATCATAAATCGCAATAGAAGCCCGAAACCTGCCTATTAATATACAGAAAATTATAATCGTGATATATCGCAGTACGGCTACGACGCCCCGCTACACCAGTCTTGGGGGGGGGGG
>JAUMHM010000031.1:67092001-67103723 GCA_032362435.1 Melikaiella ostensackeni
AAAAGTTTTCCCCCCCCCCCCCCCCTTTCTTCGCTAGTTTCGTTAAGTGTTTCAAACCGTACGCGCTGAATTATTGAATAGATATATATAGATTTTATATATATGTGTATGTGTATCAGAAAGGAAAATCAGATTGCTAAAAAACTGGAGATTTATTGTAAGATTAAAAAAATCGTGTTGTTGAGAACTGAGAAACTAAAACGAAGTAATTTCGTTCTCTTTTTCAGAGAAGGCCTGAATTTTACTTTAAGATGACCAATGGTAGAGGTTGTTTGTTTTTTGAGCGATTATTGGAAAATCGATTGGTCATCAGCGAGTAAAAGAGGACTTCGCCAAGCAGCTAAAACTGTCATACAATAGGAAATAGTTGAAGTGAAATAGTGATGATTGATGATCGATAGAACGATTATGAAATGAATTGTGTTCGCGAGCTCCGACGGGGTTCGAGCTTCCTCGAAAAAATGCCGAATTTCCTATTATTTTCCTGGTAGATTTTTTCGGGGCAGCTCACCATTAAAGGTGTATGTATATAGTCCGTCACTGAAGCCTCCGAATTTTCGAAAACCTACCCTCTTTTATGAAAATTAAGACTTGTCTTTTGACTTTTTTAAACTGGAAAATCGAGGGTGGTTTTGGAAATTCGCCGACTGGTAACGTCAGAGCCGAAAACCTGTTATATTTCGTCGTACCGAGTGGGCGAGGCTCGCGAGTTTGACGTGATGAAAAGAAAAACACATTTTGAGAAATAAGGAAATAATTGGAAACGTCGGTCTCGAGCCTTCGGTGCACGGCGTGTACGACGACTTGTTATTATTCCGAAATCTGTTAGATTTTTGTCCTACATAATTAGCGTTAAATAGAAAGGTAATTAGAGATTTCCGTTGTGTTTTTTCTTTCTTTCTTCGCATACCGATTCACTGGAAGGAAAAGAGCGATTTTGTAAAACGCTGTCTAGCTTCAAAGCACATGTGTTTGTAACGCCCTTTTGTCAAAACACTCTACAATTTAAATTAAGAAAACAAATTGAAACTTTGGAATTTAAATTTTCTGCAAAAAAAAATGTCGAGAGTTTTCTGACAAAAGGGCGAAGACGTCCAGAAAAGCAGACAGGAACGCTTCCTCACAAGCAAAACGAGCACGTCCGATCGATCGTCAAAATTCAGTTTGGTTTGAAAAAAAAAAGAAAATATCGATCGACTTATCAATTTATTTCGGAGAGGCAAAAAGATACGAAAGTGTAGACTCGCGAACTTTTGAATGGGAAATTCATTTTCGAAGAAGCAAAAATAAAGGGATTCTTAAGGTTTAACTATGTGTTTAGATGCTAAAGCGAATGAAAAAGCCAGATAAAAGAATTGTGCAAACGATTTAATAAGCATTTAAGTAGTAGAAGAGAAAAAAGAAGAAGGAAAACGTGTTTAAATCATACAAGTATATGTACAATAATTAGTATCGCTCGATAAATTGTTTTGTCATCTGTCCGAGAATCCGTGCGAAATCCATACGATTGTCCGTATTTTTGTTTTCTTTCTAGCTTTACTTATTATGTACTTTGGCCTTTGTGAATGTTTACACAGAATTATTGCCTGCTTTCCATAGTCCGATTTTTCATATAGAAAGTACTGAGAAAGTGTGACTAAGAAGCTGCTAATTTCTATTTCGATTTTATTGTTCAATTTTATTTTACTCAATTTCATTTTACTGTTAGTTTTCTTTATCTTAATCAATTGTTGATCAAATCACTCTTGGTAATTATAGTTCCGTACAGAGATAGAAGCAGATTAATTAATAGATTCTACAAATGCCGAGGACAATGGAAAACAAATCAATTTATGATGAATTTATGTGTAAAACATTCGATCGAGGATTGTATGTAATTGTATATATATATGAGTACAATGCAGTCCATGAGTTAAGATACATTCTCCTTTTTCTACTGTGAAAAAAATAAATTATTCTAGTTAATAAATGTGAAGACGATTATTTTCTTCGACCTTCCTTTCTTCCATTTTTCTGAAACTGTCATAATGAATTTTTGGTTTATATTTTTTATTCAAAGAAAGAATTTTATATATATATATAATGCACAATCCCACTGACAATTCGAGAGAAATAACTTACAAATTAATCTTAAATATAATAATTTTTATATTTCAGCTAGATTTTTTTCAAGTCTGAGTTTGCTTATCTTAAATACAAAATTATATTAATTATAATTATATTATATTAATATCTTCATAAATTTTCAAATAAATAAAATAAATTAGCTTTGTACAGTTTCATGCAATTTAAAAGTTTGGTAATATTAAAAGTTTAAATGTGAACTCTTGTTTAAGTAATATGGAGACTTCTTTTTTTTTAATTTGTTTAACATTGTTTTTTTTTAATTCGGTCGTGATGTGCGAACCATATCTTCGAGTAACCTTTCGACACTGACATCACCAACAGTCGGTTTAAAAAGCAATTCGTGCAGAGTACTTCGATAAAGTGCTCGAGCAGGTGGTAAAAGAAGTAGTAGTTGGCCTACTCTACCGGCACCTCGATCGCAAAGTACAGCAACTGTTTGCTCTTGTAATGCTGTTACTCGAGCTGCTTCACAAAGTCCTCGAGATTCTGAAAAAAATCAATATAAAAAATTTTAAATTTTTAAAATTTCAGTTAATTTTGATTTTAATTTTTAAAAATTTCAAGTTAAAAATTTTACAAAATGAGCAAGAATTTTTGTAAAGAATCTTATGAATTTAAGAGGAAGGGTTTAAGAATTTGAATAAATTTAATAATGAGTTAATGTCTTCCGCTCGGCTTTTGAATTTGAAAATTCAATATTTTGAATATTCATAAAACTTTACATATGGGCTAAATAATTATAAAGAATTTTTTTAGGTACAGTTTTTAGTAGCAAACAACAATAAATAATTAGAAATTTAAAAAGATAATTGCGCAAGTTACAAGTTTTTGAAAATGTACAAAAAATTGTTTTTTTGTTTTCTTTAAATTTAGTTAACTGCACACTTAAAAAAAATATGTACATGTCAAATTCAAGATTTTTTCAGTTAAAATAAAAGACACAAGACATTAAACAGATGCCACATCATTAAAAGAAATTGTAAATTACAATCGTGAATTTCGCGCTTTTTAACCGATTTAATTTTATTTTAAAAACGACGAAAAGTGTTTTATTCATAACAAAAAATCATTATGTTTCTTTGATTCACGCAGGTCTCGGACTCATGCCACTATTAACACTTTTTGTTAACGATGCAACTATTTTTCTACTAGTTGAAAAAAAATGACAGTAACGCTATTTTCCTTAAACACATTTTCAAACTTCTTCGCTAATTGACTAAAATAACATATTCGCTATCACAAAATCGCAATTTCAAAATGTTTCAACGGATTTTGCAAATTTTTTAAACATTTCAAGAGATTTCAAAGATTTTCAAAGGATTTTATAGGGTTTTAAAGCCTTGAGAGTATTTGAAAAGATTCCAAGGAATGTCAGACAACTTCAACGATTTCAAGGGATTTTAAGAGATTTCAAGACGATTCATCCGATTTCAGAGGATTTCAAAGTTTTAAAAAGTTTTGTAGAAATTTTAAGAAAAAAAATTTCAAGAGATTTGTAAGGATTTTACCAGACCTGAGCGATGTTATAGGATCTGCAAGGACTTTGAAGATTAAAAAACAATTTACATAATAGACTTCAAAAGATTAAAAATATTTTAGGACATTTTACAAGTTTCCAAAAAATTTCAAGAGATTAAAAAATTTTCGAGGGTTTTTAAAAAGGTATCAAAGGATTTCAAGAGATCTTACGGAGTCAATTAAATGGAATACAATTTGAAGGGAATTTTAGGAATATACAGATTTCATTGGATTCTATGAGGTCTCAGAGGATTTTAAAGATTTAAACACTATTAAAGAAATTTAAAAAGATATTAAAGATTTCAAGATGTACGGGATTTCAAAAATTGCAAAGGATTTTAAAGAATATAGTGTATTTAAAAAGATTCCAAGGAATTTCTGAGAATTTCAAAGATTTCAAGGGATTTTAAGAGATTTTAAGAAGATCCATCCGATTTCAGAGGATTTCAAAGTTTTTAAAATTTTTGTAGAAATTTAAAGAAATTTCAAGAGATTTGTAGGGATTTTACCAGACCTTGAAAATTTTCAAATCTCTTGAAATTTTTTGGAATCTTGTAAAGTGCCCTAAAATATTTTAAATCGTTTGAAATCTATTAAAATTTTGTTAATCTTTAAAGTCCTTGAAAATCATTTAACATCGCTTAGGTCTGGTAAAATTGCTACAAATCTCTTAAAGATATTTCAAAATTTCAAATGATTTCGCGAGATTTTCAAGATTTTAAGGAGCTTTTACAAAATTACAAAATATTAAGGGGATGAAAAAATTAAGGAATTAAATTCAGAATAAATCAAAATTTCAATTTCTCTATAACTTCCAACATTTAAATTTGACTACGAAATGCTTGGAAATTTAGAAAAACCAAGTATCCAACGATCATATTTGGACAACACACTCTTAAATGTCTCCATTCAAATTGTATGAAAAAAACAACATAAAAAGAGAGGAAAGAAAAATAAAGCAAGTTCCAAATCCTCTTCCTTCTTTTTTACACTCGTCTCTTTTTATTTTCATTTTTTTTAAGCACAATCAAAAAACATTTACAAAAAAATCTACCACTGAGCAACAAAACGTTGGTAGTTTTCTTCTAAATGTCTTTTTATTGTGATTTAAATAAAATAAAAAAATACGAGATTAATAGATTTCTATAGCTTTCAACAGTTTTCAAGGATTTCAAAGCGTTAAGGGTATTCTAGAAGATTACAAGAAATTTCAGGAAATATCAAATATTACCAGGGAATTCAAGGAGCTTTATTAGATTTTATGGGATTTTATTAGATTTTATGGGATTTTAGAGAATTTCAAAGATTTGATCTTTTTTGAAGAAATTTTGAAAGATATTACAGATTTCAAAATGCTTTACGGGATTCTACTCCATATTTTTTAGATTACTGAAGGATATTTAAGAGTTAAGCGTACTTATAAACATTCCAAGGAATTTAATGAGGTTTCAAAGTTTTTAAGGGTTTTCAAATAATTTGATGGGAGATGTATATTGTATACTGGATTTAAAAAATAGTTAAACCCTTGACTTAATGTTTAAAAAATGGCAAGACACTATTTTGATACTATTTTTCAAAATTTATGCTCCTTTTGACACTATTTGGAATTTCTCAAATGATGAGTCCGAGGCCTGTTCAAAC
Source organism: Melikaiella ostensackeni (assembly GCA_032362435.1). NCBI lineage: Eukaryota > Metazoa > Arthropoda > Insecta > Hymenoptera > Cynipidae > Melikaiella > Melikaiella ostensackeni. Next base: position 67,097,288 of record JAUMHM010000031.1, read on the forward strand.
TGAAGAAATTTCAAGTATATGAATGAATTTAAAACAAGTTTTTATAGATTTCAAAAGTAGGTATGACTTATATTTGAAATCTTCTTAAAAAATTATAACTTTCATAGAGATATTTTTTTAATTTCTAATTTTTTATTGTTGTTCGCCAAAACAAGCTTTACTAACAAAAAATTCGCCATAATATGTTTGCCTATAGGGAAATCTTTTTGAATTTTCAAATACAAAAAACCGAACAGAAGACATTAACCGATTTCAGCATTTATTTTTGTACTTTTTTCGGATTCCAAACCAACATTTTTTTCGGCTCAAATGATTCGATTAATTTAATCAAAACTAAAAGCTCAAAATTTTTCATCTTTTACCAAGAAAGTTGTGAAATTTAAAAGCTTATACATTTAAAGTTGCAAACAGGAATGCTTATTAACATAAAAGTGTTAAAAAAATACCAGAAATTTTGCTATCCAGGATTGATTTAGTAAGATTTGACTAACTCGAATAGTGCCAAGTTTTTTATTAATTCATTTAGTACAGATTTGATAGTGAATTAATAAAAATGACTATGTAATTCGGTGAAATATTATATTTATAGTAAATGGATTAGTAAAATTTGACTTCAATTAGTCATTTGTTACTATTTCAACAGTCAATTTTTCACTAAATTAATCAGTAAATGACTTGGTTTTCGAATTTAATAGAATTTAAAAGTAAAATCCTGTAACTTATATTATTTTTCAGAATTTTAAAACATTTTATGATTAAACTTTCAAATTAAAGAAGAAATTAAACCATTAAACTCTCCTAATTTATCAGTTGCTTTTATACAAATTGATGAAAGCCCAGAACGTTCACGTTTTTTATAAATTGCGATTTTTCGAATTCAAAATTGTAAGCTATCGAAGTTGATAAGATTTAATATTAAACTCTTGGTAAAATGAAAATTTGATTTTTACAAAAGAAGCTCTTGAAATTGATAGCTTCGAAATCATTTAAAAGTAATTCTTACCAAAAAATCCTATTTCTTAATTATTCTGGAAAAAGTGAAAGAAATTAAATTGAATTATTGAAATTAGACGAACCTCCTTTAAAAAGTACTATAGCTTTCAGACAAGCAAATTCAGAATGATCAATTCTTAGCATTGCACATCTTGCCAGCAATTCCTTAAGTCTTCTAGTTTCATCAATGAGAATTTGTTTTCTATCCGCTGGCAAATCTACTGGAATCAATGCAGATTCTTCGACTGGAAAATTCCATTGAGCAGCTGTCAGGACAAATAATTCGCTCCAGGATTCCTCGAGCAATATTGCCTGGTCTCTATATGATAACTGCAAAATATAAAAAATATATCAAATATATGAAGTGAGCATTTAAACCAAAATTGAAACTAAATATTTCTATAATTTTCTTGATAAAAAATTAAGTTAAGAGAGCAATTATTTAAAAACTGGCAATCGTGATTCGTGCGCTATACGCGCGAGAAGTTTCATATTGATATTAGCAGTCAAATTCTCAATATAAATCTAAAATATTTCATAGTTGATTTTAAAAACAAACAAGAATTTCTGGTCATTTCCCGATTAGTAAACATTTATCCAGGTCATTTAAATTAAAAAATTAAAACTTTCAAACCAGAAACATTTCTCAATTTATGGATTAAATACTGAACTACAAAATCAAAGCATCAGAACTCTTCTGAATTTAAAGTATTTAAAATTGAAACAATTTTAATTCCTCAATTTATCAAACTTTTGATAATGTAAAATAAAAATTAGAAGCCCTTTATTTCGCAACTGCCATCTATTTTTGTGATTTATAACTCTGTTAATATCAATTAAAGTTTTTTTTCATCTACAGGTTTGATAGGGGTTTCCATAACCTTTTCATTGATCACAAGCATTTTCTGAAAAAAGAAACATTTGATTATCTAAAATGCGGATTAACAATAAATTAGACTTTTTTCGTACCCAGGTTTCTTTTTTTTTGTCCGATCGAGCCCGATCAATTTTTAGTTTAGGACAGTTAAGAAATAATGCCCTGTATATAAATTAACTCCTAAAAGGCCTTCAAAATTGGACACTATTACAAAATCAAATTCAAAATTGTAGAATTTTAAAGCAGTATCTTAAAAAATTGTGATATTTGAAATTAAACGAACCACCAAAACTGAAAAAGTTTAAATTTAATGCCCGTAAAAATTTATTAATTCTAAAAAACATTAAAAACAATCAATTTGAAATTATTTTTATCTAGTTAACAACACTATCATAACAAAAACATACATTTAAAAAATTGTAACGTTCCTGACTGAGCATTACAAAATTAAGAAACTTCAAAAAAGAAATTTCGAATTTAAGCTTTTGAAGCTAAACAATTTTCATTTAAAATTCTCAAAAATTAAACTATTTTAGAATTGCGCTTTCAAAACTATAATTTTAAATTAAAATTATAGAATTTTTAAAGATGATAAAATTTATTATTAGGTATAATGTCATGTAGTATCAAGTGACATTGAAGGTGATTAGATCGATTTTTTTACCGAAAAATGAGATTTTTGTACAAAAAAACATCACTTTTTTTTCACTGTTCAAAACTGAAGAATTTAAAAATTGCGAACCACCAAAGTTTAATTAATCTAAAAACATTTAAAGTTATATGATTTCTAATTGGAACAATTGATGAATTCTTAAATTAGGATCTTAAACTAAGTCGTTAAATGTTAATAATTCCCAAATTATTGAATTTTAAAGACTAATTAATTTGAAAACTACACAAATTGAAAATTTACAATTTTAAATGTTTACTTCATTCCTGCCAACGAGTCACTTTTTCTTTTTAGGAAGAATTTAAGATTCAATACTTTTAGATTAAAATGTACAAAATTTTTTGGTTTCAATGTTTAATTTCTCAAAATTGTATAATTTAGAAATCTAGTTAAAGAATTTTTTATTCATAAGGTGCTTGTAGGTCGAAACTTGATAAATTAGGTAATTTCCAATCTATGGTGTTTGAAAATAAATAATTTTTGTTTGAACCCTTCCTGGTTTAATAAATGTATTTCAAATTGAAAGCATTCATAGCTTTAAGTTTCGTTATTTAAATCCTTGTAAAATACAAGGTCAATAATTTCAAATTCCAATATTACACATTAGATTAGTTGGCTTCTCCTGCGGGATTGTGCAAATTTAAATGTTTCTCATTTGGAAATCGTCTAATTTTTAAGGCTTCAAATTTGTACAACATTGAACGTTTGAGTTTGAAATTGTTAAATTTTCAAAGTTTAATTTTCATTTTTAAACTCTTCAATATGCAAAATTGTTCCACTTGCTAGATTCGTTGATTTGAAGACTCTTTTTTGAATAATTAACATTATAAATTGTTCAGTTTTGAAGGTTTGAATTCGCAAATTGAAATAACTAACAAACTGTCAAATTGACATGACAGAAAAAGTCGGGAGATAAAAAACATGCGAAAAGCGAGCGGAAACAGGAGTTTCAACGTGGACAAAGTGGATGAATGAATTTGAAGATTATTATTACTAATACTAATATAATAAAAATGTAGATTTAAGAAATTAAATTTCGATTTTAAGAATTTATTTAGAATTAGTAATACATACTATTTTTTTAAATTTGAACCAAAAAATGTTCAATTTTCCCATCTAAAAGCTGTCTAATGTGTAATATTCGAATTTGAAATCATTGACTTCGCATTTTGCAAGGATTTAAAGTAAGTATTGAACAATTGTACAATGTACATTTAGGCCAATGAAAATTCGATCAAATAAAAAAAAAGCACTGAAAATTTTGAAATTGTACAAGATTGAGGGATTGAAATGTGAAATTGTTTCATTCATACACTTAAAAATTAAAATTATTCAACTTTGAACGATTTCAATTTAATTATTTAACTAATTAGATGCAGTACAATTTTAAACGGTTTAAGTTTTGAAACCAGACAGAAAAACTCCAAAAATTAATAATACTAATATAATAAAAATTTAAATTTAAGAAATTAAATTTTGATTTTAAGAGTGTGTTGTCCAAATTTGATCGTTAGATTCTTGTCGTGTTTTTTTTTTAATTTTCAAGAATCTCGTAGTTAATAATACAAAATATTATTATTATTATTATAAATATACAAATTATTATTATTACATACTTGAAGAAAAGAAGAAATACTTCTGGGCCATTTAACTGCTAAGAATAGTAATTTCGCTGCAAGCTCGTAGAAATTCTCAGTTGGTAACATGGATAAACTTGGAATTGCATTTTCAGATGTCGTCGACCCAATAATCGGAGGTACAAGACGAGCTACTGGATTCGTTAAAATTGCGATTAAAAATTAAAATCTTATTTATCTAAAATTATAATGTCGTAATATTAATAATTTATACTCTTACATTTTTTCAGGTCAGTTCGATCGTCAACTTTTCCAGCTTCCTCTGAACTAGTAACTTCATCTTCCTTGGCTGCTGGTGCCAAATGTTCTGTGGATGTTCGTGGCAAAAAGTGAGTTGCTGTCGAAAAACGTAACAGGTCATTCGTATCTGAAATAAAATTAAAGATATATTTTTTTATCATAGATTGCATATAATGAAAATTCAAAATCCACATTAATCGAAGTAGAATATCTTTAATTGTTTACAAATAATAGCTCACGGTGTGGCTGAACCAATTTTAATTGAAACTTCCTTGCATATGGGAGATTATACGACTGAATATTGTAGTCTGTAATCCCACGGACATTTGAAGACAAAAAAAATCCATCGAGCTCTTTTTGGTATAATCGATTTTTATGTTCAAAGTATTTCAATATAAAAGAAAATCTAAAAATTTATTAACAAGGTTTTCGCATAAGAGATTTTTCAACTGATTATGTTCGTCTGTAATCCCACGGAAATTTCAAGACCAGAAACAGAAAAATTCATGAGACCCTTTTTGGAAAGTTTCAAATATTTAAAACCCAAGAAAATGCTAAAAATTAAATTGTAAGGTCTTTGTCTATAGGATTATCCGACTGATTAGAATTACAGACTATAGTCTGTAATCAAAGAATACAGACTGTAGTCTGTAATCACACGGACATTTTAAGGCCAAAAACAGAAAAATCCATCGGGTCCTTTTTGAAAAAAATCGATTCTCATGTTCGAAATATTTCAAAATAAAAGAAAATCTAAAAAATTGATAACAAGTCTTTGCATGAGGGATTTTCCAACTGATTATGGTAGCCTGTAATCTCAAGAACATTTTAAGACCAGAAACAAAAATCCATAAGGCCATTTTTGGAAAAAAATTCGATTTGTATGTTCAAAATATTTAAAACTCTAAAAAATTCTGAAAATTAAAATGTACGGTCCTTGCAAACAGCATTTTCTGACTGATTAGAATTGCAAACTACAGTTTATAGTCCCAGACTATATAGACTGTAGTCTGTAATCACACGGACATTTTAAGACCAAAAAACAAATTAAAAAATCCATCGGACTCTTTTTGAAAAAATTGATTTTTATGTTCAAAATATTTCAAAATAAAAGAACATCTAAAGAGTCATTAACAAGTTTTTTGACTAAGTCCATGAGGCCCTTTTTGGAAAAAGTCGCTTTTTATGTTCAAGATATTTAAAACTCAAAAAGATCCTAAAAATTAAGATGTAAGTTCCTTGTATATAGGATTTTTCGACTGATTAGATTTACAGACTACAGTTTGTAGTCCCAGACTATACCGACTGTAGTCTGTAATCACACGGTCATTTCAAGATCAAAAACAAAAAAAAATTCATCAAAGCATTTTTGAAAAAATCAATTTTCGTGTTCAAAGCATTACATAATGAAAGAAAATCTAAAAATTTGATAAAAATGTCTTTGCATAAGGGATTTTCCAACTGATTGAGGTAGTCTGAATTCCCCCGGACATTTTAAGACTAAAAAACAAAACAAAAAATCCATCGGACTCTTTTTGAAAAAATCGATTTTTATGTTCAAAGTATTTCAAAATAAGAGAATATCTAAAGATTTAATAACAAGGTTTTTGAATGAGAGATTTTCCAATTGATTATTGTAGTCTGTAGTAGTGCTTTATTTCTTTGAGAATCATCTGATTCATACAAATAGATTACAGTCCAATTCCAAAACTAGTCGTTATTCTAATAAATAAAAACAAAAAAAAACTAAAATTAAGGGTTGATGGTAAACATTACCCCAAAGGAGATAAACCGTACTTACAACGAAAGCAAATCAAGAAACCTTTAACTATATAATTAATTATAATGTTCATTCGCAAAACTTACTAACAGACATAATAATTTTTTTAATAGAATTTTTATCAGGGTTATCTAGAATATTCAGCCAGGCATTCCTTATCTGACACAGATCCCTACTTTCGCTTATACATGAAATTCTTACTGTTTTAAAAAATTGACATTCTACTAAAAGATGGTACA
>JAUMHM010000031.1:67115553-67135562 GCA_032362435.1 Melikaiella ostensackeni
AGCGTTTGAAATAGCTGCGAACAACGTAGAATCTATGAGTGAAAGGTCGCTATGTCGCTTAATTGTAAGGCAGAAAATTTTTTAAAATTTTTTTCGTTTTGTTCATTAGAAAGAGCAACTTAATAAATATTTAATAGTAAAAAAAACCGAGAATCGATTTTTTCCGACTAAGGTCCCTTTCTTCGTGACAGGTCACATATACTGTCTAGGGTACAAGAGCTAATTTTCGAAATGTAGGACAACCGGTCTTGAAAAAAGAGGAAAAAATTAGGACTAAAATTTTAATCCTACTTTTTTTAAAAACATTAAATTTCAAAATTATTTTTTGACATACATAGAATAAAAAGTCTTTGCACTTTTTTATTTTACAACGCCATAAAGGAAAAATTAGGGTGAAAATAAATCGAATAAATTGGAGAATAAGATTAAAAAGTAAAATATGAAAACCATACTCGCATATATTCTAAAGTTTTAAAATTAATATTTTACAGGGCCCAAAATGTTTCAAATTTTGGATTATACAGCTTTTGTATGTCGACCCCCCCCCCCTCACTTACAAGAAGAATCCAAAAAACATTCTTTCAATTGTATCGATAACAGGCTTCACTGGCCAAAAAAATAATTCTAAAAACAGGGGAAATAAGGAGATTTTTCACGAAAATATGGAAATAAATAACCAAATAGTTGAATCTCCAACCTAAAGGATGAATTTTCAACCAAGAGGATTAATTTTTCACTATTAAAGATAAGTTTTCAACCAAGGGGAGGAATTTTCTACTAAAATGTTGAGTCTTCAACAAAAAAAATGAATTTTCAATCAAGAGGAGGAATTGTTAACTGAAATCATGAATTTTCAACCAAAAGGATGAGTTTTTAACAAAATAATTCAACTTTCAATCAAGTAGTTGAAATTTCGAACAAAAAAGATTAATTTTCAACTCAAAAAGAGGAATTTCCAACAAAATAGTTGAATTTTCAACCAAAAAATAATTCTCAGTCAAGAAAAAAACAATTTAAACTAAACTGTTGAATTTACGAGCCAAAAAGACGAATTTTCTACAAGATATTGAAATTTTCAACCAATGAGATGAATCTTCAACCAAGAGATAAACTTTTAACAGTATAAATCAATTTTCAACTAAAACAGATGAATTTTCATCCCTAAAAAATTACATTTTCAGTTTTTAAAAAATCAACCTAAAAAAATGAGTTTTCAACAAAATAGTTAAATTTTCAAACAAAGAGATGATTAAGAGTTAAACCAAAAAGTGAATTTTTAACAAAGGGCTTCAACTCTTAAACAAGTATTTGAATTTATATACTAAAAAAGATTAGTTCTCAACAAAAAATGTAATAGTTGATATTTCAATCAAGAAGGACGAATTTTCAACAAGATAGTTAAATTTTCAACGAGGAAAAATTTTTCAATAAGAAAAAAAATTCAACTAAATTGATGAATTCTCAACCTGAAAAGACGAATTCTCTACAAAACAGTAGAATTTTTAATCTGAAAATATGAATTTTCAACCAAAGAAATCATTTTTGACCAAATAGTTGAATTTTCAGCAAAAAAAATGAATTTTCAACAGGAAGGACTAATTTTCAACAAAACAGTCGCATTTTCAACCAAGAAGGATTATTTATTCAAGAAGAAAAAAATGTCAATCAAATTGTTGAATTTTCAACCGAAAAAGACGAATTCTTCACAAAACAGTTGAATTTTTAACCTGAAAATATTAATTTTCAACAAAAGAGATCATTCTTAACCAAATAGTTGAATTTTCTACCAAAATAGTTGAATTTTCACCAAAAAAATTGAATTCTCTACCAAAGAAGATGACATTTAACAAAAAATTTTAATTGTAAACTAAAATAGATTAAATTTTTAACCAAAAAGGGAGTAACTAAATTTTCAGCTAAAAAAATTAATTTTCGACAACAAAATGAAGTATCAATGAAATAGTTCATTTTTCATCCAAAGATATGAATCGATAACAAAAAAAAGAATTTTTAATTTCAAATCAAAAATACTTGAATTCAACCAAACAAGACGAATTTTCCAAAAAATTGGTGAATCCTCAACCAAGAAAATTTTTTTAGTCAAGATGAAAAAAAACTTCAACCAAATTGTTGAATTTTTACACCAAAAAGATGACATTTGCATAAAACAGTTGAATTTTTAACGAAAAAGTTAATTTTAAACCAAATATTTGAATTTTCCACCAAAATAGTTGAATTTGGAACCCAGAAAGGCGAATTTTCAACAAAACAATTAAATTTTTAACCAAACAAGACGGATATTCAATCAAAAATAGTTAGATTTCCTTATTGGGTTCTATTAGTACAGTTCGCATTTAAGTGGAAAAACGAAAAAAGAAAAAATGGAAAAGATAGGAATAGGGGAAAGTCTGTGAAGCCTGTGATAAATAAATAGGAACTTTCATAATTTATAGATTGAAGAATAATAGTTTAGATGAACATTGAAGTTAATTTTTAATACTTTAAAAATATTAGCTTAGAAAGCTGACAATTTTTCTTAGAAAAAAAGCTAATTTTCCACTGCATAATTTTTCATTTCAGACTACACATACTACACATCATCATTAAAACATGAAATTATAAAAATATTTCTCATTTGCCAACAATTTCTAAGAACAACACGAGACTTCACTCAGGCAATATTTTTTTCTATTAAAAAATGAAAAAATCCTGTACTTTCAAAAACCTGGACAAAAACCCGCACAAAGTGAAAAACCCTGTAGGACGAAAATCGCATGCTTTAAAAAAAGGACATGTCCGGGAAAATCTGGACGGATGTTCACCATAATACTATCGAAATCATAGCATCACTGTTGAGCCGAAATAAACAATTATAAATTATTTATAAAAAAATAAAACACAAATGATGACATACAGATTCCTTGTAAAAAAAACAATAACTGTAACGAAATATAACTTTATAATTGCAACAGGTTGCAAGTTCTGAAAACTATAGTCCATTAAAAATACTCTTAAGAAAAACTTGAAGTTTAAACATTTTAAAACATGTTGAAAATGTGAAAACAAGAGACAGAAGTTTTTATCCAATATAAAATTGGAACAGTTAAAAAATTTATAGTAATTTTAGAAAGAAGTATTAGAAGGTGAATACTTTTTAATTGAAGTGTACAAAGTTATAGAATTATTCATTTGAATCAGTACACCCATATCGCGTTAATTGGCCACCCAGTCTTTGGCCGGCTTCACGGTTGTTCACGCTTGAATGCTTCTGTCTCCCCCCCCTGAGCGTCCTCTGACGCCTTGTACTCAAGGTCTTCACTCGGACAGTCAGTGCCGCATCAGAAGTTGTTTACATCGCGATTCTCTGGGCATATACTTTTGTACGTGTGCCGGGTTCAGAAACTATATATGCGGTCCTGAGTGTTCACTCGCTCGTCGCTTTAAATTCGGTTGAAACTAGATTTTAATAGCGCTCGTTACTCGGCCGACCAGGCCCGAGGCTGGCCAAATAACGCGAGATGTGTGTAGTGTCTGCTTTTGAAAGAGCGCGAGAGTGCGTACTTTTGATTCAATAGCATTTTTTTCTCAGTGCATTAGTGATAATCATGCAATACAAAAAAGGGGGCAAAATATTTTATTTAGGTTCTAAATGAATGATCTGTTTTTACCGTATTCAGGCCTCGAACTCACCACACTATTGACACTATTTGACACTTTTTTTGGGCGATGACACTATTTTGTTACCATTTTGAAGAAAATTACATTAAAGACACTATTTTCGCACAATTGTTTGCTAGTGCTACTATTTCTCCATTTGATAACTATTAATTTGCCAAAACATTATTTGCCAATGGCTACTGGTTATCGAAAAAATCGGCTTTTAAAAAAAAATATATATAATGAAATGTTTATTTATTAAATTCTCATGTGAAATAAGGCAAATAACAAATTTTTATCACTTGTTTTTAATACAAAATTTAGCTGCTGAAAATTGAAGCTAATTAAAAATTGAATTTTCAATTTTTATTCAATTTTAATAGTTGAATATTCAACAGTTGAAAGTTCAATAAAAAAGCGAATAATTTTACATGAGAATTTTATAAATAAACATTTCAATCCATAAGAAAAAATTTGAAAAGAGTCGATTTTTTCGTAAACATGTCGCCATTTTTTTCATGAATTGTCAACAGTTAACACTACATTTTTTTGTTAATGATTCATCATTTTAGTTGAATTTCATCTTTTTGGTTTGAGAATTCGTCTTTTTGGTTCAACTGTCAACTGTTTGGTAGAAAATTAATCTGTTTTCGTTGAAAGATGAACCACTTGAAAATTCAACTATGTGTTTGGTTGCGAATTCATGTATTTTATTTAAAATTTGTCTTTTCTAGGAGAAAATTAATCTCCTTGGTTCAAAATTTATTTTTTTGGTTGAAAATTCAAATACTTGGTTGAAAGTTGAACTCGTTTGTTAGAACTCATTTTTTTGGTTTGAAGATTCGTTATTCTAGTTAAAAACTTATCTTTTTAGTTGAAAATTTCTCAATTTTAGTTAATAATTCATCTCATTTTGTTGAAAATCTTATTCCCTAGTTGAGAATTTAATTGTTTTGTTGAAAATTTAATAATTTTGTTAGATACTCATCATTTTTGTTTGGAAATTCGTCTTCTTGTTTGCAAGTTCAACTGCTTTGTTGAAAAATCGTCTTTTTGGCTGGAAAAACGACTATTTTGGTTAAGAATCCAACTTTTTGGTTGCAAATTCGACAGTTTTGTCGAAAATTCAACTATTTGATTTGAAAACTCAACTGCTTTGTAGAAAATTCGTTTTTTTGGCTTGAAACTTCAGCAATTTCGTTGAAAATATTTTTCTTTCTTAACTGAGAAATCTTTCGTGGTTGAAAAGTCTAGTCTTTGTTAAATTTCGTCTTTTTGATTTAACACTTCATCTCTTTTGTTAGCTTCTAATCATCTTTTTTGGTCAAAAATTCAACTGTTTGGTTGCAAATTCATGTATTTTGTTTAAGATTCTGCCTTTTCCTCAAAAATTAATATTAATATTAATAATAATATTATTAATAATAAAAATGAAAATAATGTATTTTCTAGTTGAAAATTCAACTATTTGGTTGAAAGTTGAATTTTTTTGTTAAAAGTGCATTTTTTGTTTGAAGATTCATAATTTTAGTTGAAAAATCATCTCTTTGGTTGAAAATTTAACTATTTGATTTGAAAATTTATCTCTTTTGGTTAAAAGCCTTATTTTTCGGTTGAGAATTTCATTATTTTATTGAAAATTTGATAATTTTGTTAATCAGTCATCAATTTGGTTGAAAATGTATATTTTAGGGACGAAAATTTAACTACTCTTTGAAAAATTCGTCTTTTTTCTTTGAACATTCAACAATTTAAAGAAAAGGTAACACCTAAATGTAAGATTTTTCTAAACTTCCGCGCATAGCTCAATTTTAATAAATTTAATAAAAACGTTGTTCACGTTCACATCACACCTCTTTCTATTCTTTATTTCCATTTACATATAAATCTGATATTTGAAAAACTTTATGCCACTATTTTGACGCTATTTTTTCAAATTTGTGACACTATTGACACTATTTTTTATCTCTGAAGTGAGTCCGAGGCCTGTATGTTCTTATACGCATGTCATCAGATTATTAAGAATTACTTTAGGAAAATAATTATTTTAAATAATTTTCTGGTAGAAGTAGTTTGGTAAATTTGAAATTGGGCAGCCAATTAGTAATTACCATTGGTATCAAGCATACCATCTCGTTTCATGTTGACTTGAAGACATTTAGTGAACCGGCACGCCTGACATTGATTCCTGCGCGAAACGTCCACAATACAGCGGCCATTTTCTTTGCAGACGTAATCTAGGTTCCTGTGAAAAGAAAAAAAGTTAATAGTTTGATTTAGAACCAATCTATTAAGATAATTCCATTTTTCAAATTAGAGAAAGTTAATAATCCAAAACGATAACACATTTCTAAACATTGCTAACCTCCTCAAATTTGTATACTATATCTAAATAAAAATAAATATCTTTTGGTGAATTGAGTTAATCATTAATAAATCAGTTAAAAGTAATTTTAATATTATTCAAAGATAACCCTGAAGATTGGAACAAATCTTTGCTTAACGTATTTCTTTTAAAATTTCTTAAAGATCGTAATAAAATCTACTTTCTTAAGAAAAGTTTAATGTACTAAAATAGAACACAAAAAAATACACAAATCAAAAATAGATTTCGCAACTACCTACTTCACGGCACATTAGAGACAAGTATCCAATAAATGTCAGTGATGGGTAAGTTACTTTTTAAAAGGAATTAGTTATCGTTATCCTTACATCACGAAAAAAGTAACTAGTTATCGTTATCGTTACCGATTCAAAATTTAAATTTTTCTTAGTTACACTTCCCCAAAAAAGTAACTATCGTTACTTTTTTAGTTACTTTTGTATTTTAGGAATATATATCCAAATTTGATTTTTACAAAACTTTATTTATAACTTTCGAGTGATAGTTGTTACAGTTTTTAATGAAAGTCGTAGGTTATTCATGACCCACATAATATTTCTAAAATAAGGAATGTTTTAGAAAATTTTGAATTTCAGTCTGAAGAAAAACTTCAGCTTTCCTATTTTGGTCTATAAATCTGTTTGGCCCTGAAAGTTAATTATTTTTATTTCTTTCTAAAAGTGTTTCTTTAGATTTACCTAGTTACGACTTCCACTTCTAGAAGACTTACAATATTCTAAGACCAACAGAAAATTTTTTAGAAGACGTGGAATTTTCAACTAAAAAGGATAAATTTTCAACCAAAACAGACATATTTCAATAAAATACATGAATTTTCAAATAAAAAAGAGGAATATTCAATCAAATAGTTGAATCTTTAACTAAACAATATAAATTTTAACTCAGAAATGGAATTTTAAAATTTTCATTTAAATAATGAATCTTTAACCAAAAAAAAATGTTAACAAAATAGTTCATTTTTTAACAAAAGAGATGAATTTTCAACTAAAATGATGAATCTTCAACAATAAAAACATTTTTAACAAAGTATTTCAACTTTCAAACAAAAAGATGAATTCTCAAGGAAAAAGGTAATAGTTGAAATTTCAACCAAAATAAATTTTCATTCTGAATCAAATACAGTTGAACTCAACCAAAAAAGACTAATTTTTAACAAAATACATGATTTTTTTTCAATTCAAAAAAAAAGTTTCAACGAAAAAAATTAATTCATAACAAAAAATGTAATAGTTGATATTTCAACCAAAAAATATTTGTATTCTAAATCATAAACAGTTACATTCAACCAAGAAACAATTTTCAACAAAATAGTTGAATTTGCAGTCAAGACAGGAAAAAAATCAACCAGATTGTTGAAGTTTGAAGCTAAAAAGGCAAATTTCCAACAAAAAAGATAATTTTCAACTAAATAATAAAATTTCTATCCAAAAGTTCAATTCTCAATGAAAAATATAATATTTTAAATTTCAACCAAAAAAAGACGAATTTTCAACAAAATAGTTGAATTTGAATTCAAAAGGATAAATTCTCACCCAAGTTTTTACAAAAAAAGACGAATTTTTAAAAAAATAGATGAATATTCAACTAAAAAAGATCAATTTTCAAACAAAAATGGGATGGTTAAATTTTTTATTGAAAAAATTAATTTTTAACGGAAAAAGATGAATCCTCAAGGAAAAATGCGATAGTTGATATTTCAAGCAAAAAACAGTTTAATTTTAAATCTAGAACAGTTATATTCAAACAAAAAAAGAATTTTCATCAAAATAGTTGAATTTTCAGTTAAGAGAGAAATAAAGTCAACCAGATTGTTAAAATTTCAAGCCGAAAAGGCGAGTTTTCATAAAAAAAGTTGATTTTCAACCAAATAATAACATTTCTATCCAAAAGTTCAATTCTCAATGAAAAATGTAATATTTTGAATTTCAATCAAAAAAGTCGAATTTTCAAGCAAGAAGATTAATTTTTTACCAAAAAAAAGATGAATTTTCGACTAAAAAAGATCAATTTTCAACCTAAAATGTCATAGTTAAATTTTCAAATGGAAAAATTAATTTTCAACGAAGAAAGATGAATCCTCAACTAAAAGTGTAATAGTTCATATATTTCAACCAAAAAAAAAAATTTAATTTTAAATCAAAAACTGTTTAATTCAACCAAAAAGCTAATTTTCAACAAAACAGTTGAATTTTTAACTCTGAAATTATTTTTTATTTTTTTCTGTTTTTTATAGATTTGACCTTCTACAGCGGAAGGGTAAAAATACACAAGGAAAAAGAGAGTTGTGGAAAGAAGGAAACCGCACGTCGAAGAAATATACATAAGTCGATGCATGCATTGTTAATTTTATGAGTTGTATGCCAAATAGTGTATACACAGTAAAAAAAGGATCATTTTTGTTGTAATGCATTTTGCTCCAGCGATCATTTGACTCTGGAGATCATGATCTGTTCAATCGGATCATTTTGATCTGCATTCAGGATCACCTGTCAGCATAAGCAAAATGGCCGCCAGTTTTTGGTGCGGATGTAATAACCTAAATATTTCGTCTAAACGCGTGCAAATGTCAACTAAACTTGACATAAGATATATTCTGTTATCAAGTTTCGCTATTTTTTAACTTTTCAAGTACACTGCACCATCAGAAATCATAAAAAGCTCGCATATGAGCTAAAGTACTCCAAGAACGTCAGCCATGTTGGCTTGACTTGGTTATACATGAACCTGAATCAAATCATTATATGACCTCAAAAATCGATAATTAATTCCGGACGATCAAAATGCTCCTGATTTCGGTATTATTTTTGTTGTATATCAAAATGATATTGATTCCCGTATAATTTTGAAAATTATGCCAAATTCATATTTTATGCAATTCACTGAATGTAATGATACATAGTCAAAAGATCCTAATTCCAATAAAAAAAGTTTCTAAAAGCAATTTTAATACGTGGGTCAATTATAAACGACATCTTTCGAAAAACCAGTAAAGATGTCACTGGACGTTCGCGTCCAAACTCCAAACTATCCATCGTAAAAAAACACGTTTAGGAAGAATTTAACTGATTTCAGGAATATTATTCAGAGAATTTGACAAATATATATTAAAATTTTAGAATCAGCACAAAAACCAATTATATATAAGACAGGAAAATTATGAATTATAAAAAAAATTCAAAACCAAAGAACATCTGTAAAAATGATAAAATTAGAAAAATTCAACAAAAAATCTAGTCGATTAATTATTAATAAAGTACTCAATGGTACACTATAAAAGAATGCATATATTTTGTATATGGCATCTTCCTCTGAGTACCATTTTTATTGATAACGAGGGTATGATTTCTTTGAACTAAATGTATGTTAAACCTTTTGGCAACCTAATTTTTAGATAGGTACTAGGCTTTCATTTGTATTATATTAATTATACCTCAATTTTTTTGGCAGATTTTTGTGTGTTCTATTTTAATACATAAAAATTCTCATAAGGAAGTAGATTTCATTTCGATGTTTAAGAAAAAAAGTTAATTTTTAAGTTCAGAAACGCAAATTCCAAACTGGAAGCAACTGGGTTGAAAACACTTTTTTCAAAGTAATTACAAATTTGAAAGTATAATCGAACCGCTCCCGATCAAAAGGAGATACGCGTGGACTCAGCCTGAGAAGTATTGTCCTGAAACTTAATTTTTTTAAATCGTTCGAGTTTTAATTTTGTGGACTGATACTTGTAGAGAATTTCAAGGCGCATCTTTTCTTCGTTTCGCAAAAATTTGGAGGTTCTGGAGTTTTTGAAGTAATTGGTAAAAAGTAGACTTTTCAAATACAAAAAATATCAATCTTTTTTCACTTCAACTCGCGCTAGCTTAGTCACTTTTCAGAATTTTTCGATTTCTTAATACTAAATTACGTGCAACAGAAAACTTCCAGTGAGAAAGTTGTTGATTAAGGTTCAAAAAAGTTTTCTGGAAATTTTTGGCATAATCGGATGAATGGTTAAAAAATGATGAATGTTTTGAATTGCAAGTGGCAATCTTAACTCTGCCCTATGCACGTGCCTCCTCGGCTACGAACTTGTCGCAGCGGGCCATAGGAAGGTCAAGTCGGATACCGAAACAAATAATAACATTTATTTTTAGTTCTCCTCTAAAATATACTATAAATAAAATAAAGAACCAGTGAATGGATTATTTTTTTAAATAGCTGCAAAAGTATTATTTTTGAGATAGGTTTATTTTAGTAAATGCCCTTTTAATTAAAGAAAGAATCTCAAAATGAATCGATGTAGAAAAAAAATAGACATGAAGAGTTGAAGAGTTTCAGTTTGCAAGAAATTTTTTTGTGCTTTTCTGTGTTTGGGAAAAAGAAGAGTTGAAAATGGTCGAAAACAGATTTTAAATAAGCAGCCTTAAGAAAATTTGGCAGGTGGACAACGCGAAAGTCGTGTCAATTTAACGAAATATTCAAAAAGAATTATTAGAGAGCATTGTGAATCAATCCCACATCGCAGTTCACATTACAAACGAAATTCCAGTAACCTAAAATATTTTGAAAATCCTTGATTAAATCTTATAGAACTTTACAAATTGTTCGTAGAATATTATTCAGAAAAAAACAGGGATAAATTCAGGTTAAGTAAAACTGCTTATTGTAATTATTTTAACCATCATGTTGGATTCGCCTTTAAATTACTAGAACTGACGTGTTAAACACTTGTTATAAAATGACACAGAAGAAGAGGTAAACGAAGAAGTAATTAATTACTCGAAAAATACTGAAATTTATTTGAAATTAAACAAGTAATTATTGTCTGAAAATAGTAGTCTATGCTGTAAATTTGACTTTGCACAGAATTTTCCATTACCAAAATTACCCAAACCTACGCTTGAACTAGAAAAACTTTCGAAAGTCCTCCACCTCGAATTGGATTAAAAGCGGCCAAAGTAATGGATGTAAAAAATCTCTATAATTATTGAAGCGCTAAAGGAAAAGAATTTTTCGAAAAGCATTTTTTAAAAGTAACAACTTGGAGTCCAGATGCCGAAGAAACTGAAGAGAGTGACGAAAATGATTAAAAGTGGTTTTTAATAAAGTATTATTTTAATAATTTATTGTTCCAAATGTCTAATAAATAAATTAATTTAATGAAAATATTTTAAGTATTATTTTGGTATCCGACTTGACACTACCTTCATATCGTCCGCTGCAATACATTCGTAGCCGAGGAGGCACGTGCATCGGGCAGCGTTATAATTGCCGCTTGCAATTTAAAACATTCATAATTTTTTAACCATTAATCCGATTAATCTAAGACTTTCCAAAAAACTTTTTTGAATCTTAATCAACAACTTTTTCACTGGAAGTTTGCCGTTGCTTAAAATTCACTGGATAAACGAAACGCCTGAAGGTTAAAATTCATGATTTTTGCAGTCTAAAAAAAATTAACAACTTTTTTGTTTGTTAAAATATTTACGTTTTTCTTTCTTAAATAGTTTCAGAAGACAAACTAAAACAATCTAAAACAGCAAGGTCTCTGACGACAGAAGAAAATTGAAGACAAATAGAAATTTATCATTAAAATAATCAAGTAAGTTAGGGAATTTCAATAAAATTATAAAAAAATTATTAATTATTGTGAAACATTTTTTATTACCTCGCATATCTGCGGATTGACCGCTTGAAGAATCCACGGCATCCGTCGCAACTCGGTACGCCATAATGCTTTCCTGAAGCTTTGTCACCACAAACTTTGCAAAGTGTTTCATTCCTCCCACCATCCTCCATTTCCAGGAATCTTGCCTGCTGATTTTTAAATATTTTAGATTTATTAGATTAGGATTTTATATTTTTGTAACATTTTTTTATAAGATCGGCCGTCGGCCTCTGGACAGACCCGGTTAAAAAATTGAAAACATTTCTGTTTTTCTTGTTTCTAAAATATCATATTAAAAATTCTGCATTTGCAGGGGTTGACATTTTTGACTTGAGGGTGGTTATTTTTTCATAGTTACGTTGTTCTAAACTGAATTTTTTCATAAATATATTATTACTCATCAATAATATTTCCATTGCACAATACAGTACACAATACAGATGCACAATAAAGTTGAATTAAAATATTTCACTAAATAGTTAATTTTTTAAATGTCTTCAATTTCATAATTATCTGACCGAGAAATCGGGAAAACCGGGAAATGACCGGGAATTTGATATAGTGACTGGGATTTTTCTGTCAAATGTAATTATTAAATACAATTGAAAGTGGTTTCATATATTTTATTACTCTAATTCTGATTTGGAACAGGGAATTTGTGAAAAAATTATAATTCTCACTTGAAATAGGGAATTTTCCAAAAGAAATGTAATTCTGACTTGGAAGAGTGAATTTTCGATAAGAATTATAGTTCTGAGTTGAGACAGGGAATTTCCGTGAAGAATTATTATTTTGACTTTGGGACAGGGAATTTCCTAAAAGAATTATAGTTCTGAAGTAGAACTGGTGATTTCCGTAAGAATCATAATTTTCATTTTAGGTTCACTTTAGAACAGGAAATTCCGTTAAGAATTATAATTTCTATTTTAAGACAGGGGGTTTCCATAAGGAATTATAATTTGCCTTAGAACAGGGAGTTTTTTATATTGAACAAGAATTTTGGGAAAAAAATTTATTCTGATTTAGAAGATGGGAATTGAAAAAATCCCTATTCCAAGTCGGAATTCGTCATAATTTTAAACTTCCCACTTCCAAATTTTGGAAAAAGGGAGTCACTATATTTCTGAATTATAACAGAAATATTTGTGAATAAATATAATTCTGTCTTGGAACAGGGAGTTTTCAAAAATAAATGTAATTGTGACTTGGAACAGGAAATTTCCGCAAAGAATTATAATTTATACTTAGGGACAGAGAATTGTCCTAAAAAATTATTATTTCACTTTTAACAGAGAATCTTTGATATTGAACGGGAGTTTTGTAAAATAATTTTGTTATCACCTTATATCTGAATTTCGGAATTGAGTCTTAAATTCAGTAAAAATTTGGCTTAGAATCAGATAAACTTTGCTTATATGCAGACAAATTTTACTGAATTTAATGCCGACAATTTTATGTATTTTTTTAGTGACCGTAAGAAAATCTAGAAAAAAATTATCAACCGTGAAATATAGCTATTTTTTAGAAGTTAAATTCGATTGAATTCAAGTAAACGTTTGAAGTCATTTTTATTCACTTAAACTCTTTAAAATTTCTTGGTTTAACCTTACATTCTTCTGCATTCTTTTGAATGTTTTCAAACTCTTTTGAATTCTTCTAAATTCTTTTGAATTCTTTCGAATTCTTTTCAATTCTTTGAATCTCAGAATTGAGTCTTAAATTCATAAAAATTTTGACTTTAATTCAGATAATTTTTGCTTATATCCAGACAAATTTTACTGAATTTAATGCCGGCAATTTTATGTATATTTTTTAGTGACCATAAGAAAATCTAGAAAAAAATCATCAACCGTGAAATATAGCTATTTTCTAGAAGTTCAATTCGATTAATTTCAAGTAAACTCACTTGAAGTCATTAGTAGTTACTTAAAATCTTCAAAATTTTTTAGTTTAGCCTTGCATTCTTTTGAATTTTTAAAAATGTTTTCGAGTTTGTCTGAATTCTTTTGAATTCTTTTTACTTCGTTTGAATATTTCTGAACTCTCTTAAATTAATTAAATTCTTAAAGATTAAAATAACATTGAAATGCTATTGATCAACCATATAAAAGTACCCCTTTTTCATCATGACTCAGTTTTTTCAATCTCGAGTAAAATACTCGATCAAATCGGCGTTGTAGAGCAACAAAATGAAGCGTTAATACCAATTGGTGCTTGGTTAGCTTATTCTCGGGTAAAAGGAGATAATAGGTGACGGAAAAGGAATTGTGGTGGTATGGGGCTAAAAGGCATGCGGCATTGTAGAAACCACCACCACACGTGGTTTACCACCCTCTTAGTTCTAGACGATGCTCCATGTCGCCGATGCATTATTGAGCCTGAGAACCCTACAGGTGCCCTGGGCTCCTATTAGAGCAAGAAAGATCGGGATAGGCGCCATCGAGGGGTCGCAAAACACCGAGAGAGTCAGAGAATCGAAGGGATGATGTACTAAGAAGTAAGGGGTTTTTAGAGGGGATTCTCAAGAGAGCTTGGGAGGGGCCAGGACTCTTGAAAACGCCCGGGTTCAGGTCCTCAAAATTCTTATTCATATCCTCAATCCTTTTTTTCCAAAACTGAGGGGTCGGATTCTATAACCACCTATAAATTTTTCTCCCTGAACTTGTTTTTTTTAAAGAGAACAGGTTTTCCAAATTCACGCAATACATTGTGGAAGTTCCGCCAGTTGGACAAAGACAAGCTTCGTAAAGGCATCATATTACACCTCGAGTATCTTTCCCTAAACAGTCTTACGAAAATCGTGGATACTCAAAAAAGAAAAATACTTTTAAAAAATTACGTCAGTGTCTTCCACGTGCTTATTTTAAAATATTTTTCAGTGCTTTTTCAATATTCTTCACGTGCATTTTGCATTTTTTAAATATGGAATGTTCCGGTTTGAAAATTTTAATTATTTTCCCTGAGGTTTTTGAAGCGAATGAATTATTCATGAATTTATAGAAAGTTTTTGAAATTGTGTAAGGCTTTAGAAATTTGTGAGAGTTTTCGAAAATTCATTTTTTAAAATGAAAATTTAGGGAAGTTTCTGAGCTTGTTAAGTTTTTATTCTCGTTTGAGAATTCTGATCACATTTCTGGAGCAATGAATGGTCTTTTCCCATCTCAGAGTCCAAACTGCAGGAGACTGGTGCCCTCCTCAGTGCACAACACAAACCGATCAAGACTCCTTTGGTTCTGGTATGGTTTTCATACTTTCCTTTGAATGACCAAAGTTTGGTGGGACTGACGTTATGAATGGACATTCTACCTGATGAGGATTCAGCTGCTTAGTTTGGACATGATTTTATACTTATGGAAAACATTTCTCGCATCAAGCTGGTAGTTGGGTGTATGTTTTAAATAATGAACAACACAAATAAATATATAGCCTCGGATAGAATTGACACTTCTGTTGACGAAAGGTCTGCACTCGGAAAAATTTCAGGTGATGAATGGAGACTGGGTGTTTGGATTGCTGGAGGTGTGAATGATCTTAAGGAAAGGAAATTGTGGGATACAATTTGCGTAAGATAGCTAGATATTTTTTGTATACCGTAAATAAAAAAGAAGGGATGTGAGATAAGAAAGATAGAAAATGAGGTAGACCTTTGGTCAGGAGTAGATGATGAATCACATGGTAGCCAAGGAATCGGTCTACTTATGAAGGAGAGAGCAAAACAGCATGTCAAAACGTATGAATGTGTATCTCCTAGATTATTATGGGTTAGAATGAAAGTGAGAATCAGAAGGCAATTTATTATAACATGCTACGCCCCACTTGATGGTGACAGTTGTGATGTAAAAGATACCTTCTGAGACTCTTTAAATGATATTATAGGTACGTGTGATCTTGGGGAAAGAATCATTCTACTCGGTGATATGAATAGCTGGGTTGGTGTGCAGCGCTAAGTCTTACGAAAATCGTGGTCTGAGACGCTTTGCATCGTTATTCAAAAAAGAAAAATACTTTGAAAAAATTACGTCAGTTTCTTCCACGTGCTTATTTTTCAATATTTTTTAGTACTTTTCCAAAATTCTTCACGTGTAGTTGCCATATTTTTCATATTGAATGTTCCGGTTTAAAAATTTTAATTATTATCCTTGAGGTTTTTAAAGCGAATGAATGATTTATGAATTTATGGAAAATTTTTGAAATTGTGGAAGGCTTTAGAAATTTGTGAGAGTTTTTGAAAATTGATTATTTAAATGAAAATTTAGGGAAGTTTCTGAGCTTGTTAAGTTTTTATTCACATTTGAGAATTCCGATCATATTTCTGGAGCAATGAATGGTTTTTTCCCATCTCAAAGTCCAAACTGCAGGAGACTGGTGCCCTCCTCAGTGTACAACACAAACCGATCAAGACTCCTTTGGTTCTGGCTTGGTTTTCATACTTTCCTTCAAATGAACGAAGTTTTGTGGGACTGGCATTATGAATAGACACTCCACCTTATAAGGATTTAGCTGTTTAGTTTGGACATGATTTTATACTTATGTAATAAATTTCTCGCATCAAGTTGTAGTTGGGGGTATATTTTTAACAATAAATAATACAAATAATAATGTAGCTTCAGATAGAATTAAGACTGCTGTTGACGAAAGATATGTCTTCGGAAAACTTTCAGGCGATGAATGTGTACCGGAAACAAAGAAGAAGAGATGTGAGGTAAGAGAGATAGAGATCGAGCTCGAACTTCGGTCAGGCGTAGATAATGAATCATATGGTAGCCAAGGAGTCGGTCTGATTATGAATGAGAGAGCAAAACAATATGTCAAAAAGTATAAATGTGTAACGCCTAGACTACTGTGGGTTAGAATGAAGGGGGGAATCAGGAAGGTATTTATTATAGCGTGCTATGCTCCAGTCGATAATGACAAGACGGATGTAGAAGATACCTTCCGGGGCTGGTTAAATGATATATTAGGGAGTTTCGATCCTGGCGAGAGAATAATTTTACTCGGAGATATGGATGGCTGGGTTGGTGTGCAACGCGAAGGTACCGACAGGTTACTGGGACATTTCGGAACTCAAAATCGAACGGTGAAGAGGATAAATTGATTAGTTCATGCTTAGAAAAAAACATGCTTATTACAAATACTTGCTTCAGACATAAAATGATCCACATGTTTACTTGGTGCAGAGGCGAAAGCCAAAATATGATTGACTTTGTTGTAGCGAACGAGAGACTGAGAGCGATTGTGAGGGATACAAAAGTTACGAGAGGCTCTGGATGTGGGACGGATCACTACCTCTTAGTTTCAAAAATGAGTCTAGGTCAAGGGTGGAGGACAAGAGGAATTCATAATAAGCAGAAGCAGACGCGAGTTGGAATAGAGAATTTGCATAAACCAAATGTACAATTGGCGTATCGTGAAAAGCTGAATATATATTTGGGACATCATGAAGAAGACTGAAAAACTGAATTGGACAATAAAAATGTAGAGGCTGCATGGCTAATACTAAGGGAAATCATCTTCAAGAGTGCATATGAAGTGTGCGGTACTGCGGCTGTAGGCAGAAAGGCTCGAGATGCTTAGTCGAATGATGAAGTCCGCGTGGCTAGCAACGTGAAGAAGCAAGCGTACTCGAGAATGTTAAGTAGTAAAGGTCTTAGCGATGAGGAAAGGACTAGATTAGAAAATGATTATAGGGTTAAGAGCAGGAAAGTCAAGATACTAGTCAAAGAAAGCAAGGATACAATCAAAGCGAAAGAAGATAGAAAAATGTGAAATGGCTTTGAACGAAAATAAGAAATTATCTTGGAAATGGGTTAAGAAGATTAGGAAAGGAAGTGCTAGCACTGAGGTAGTCGGAATTGAGAATGCTGATTGTGAAGTGGTACGGGATTTGGACAAAGTGAACGACTGTTTGAGAGATTTTTTCAAGAAACTATGTGGAGGTCAAGCTATGGAGCAGAAAAACCTTTACATTGAAGAGGACGCGTTAGACAATCCCGTTTTAGGTAGCAGGAGAAGAATTAATATCAATGTCATTATATCCGTTATTGAAAAACTAAAGAATAGTCAGGCTGCTGGCGTGGATGAAATGCTTGAGAGCGGTTGCGGATCTTCGTGTGGCTGAGCGAATTTATGAATATGTGTGCTGTGCATGATGAAGTT
Source organism: Melikaiella ostensackeni (assembly GCA_032362435.1). Lineage (NCBI taxonomy): Eukaryota > Metazoa > Arthropoda > Insecta > Hymenoptera > Cynipidae > Melikaiella > Melikaiella ostensackeni. The sequence continues at coordinate 67,133,421 of JAUMHM010000031.1, forward strand.
CCAAATGATTGGAGAAAGGCGATTATCGTCCCAATCTACAAGGGAAAGGGTGATGAAGGCGACTATTCTAATGATAGAGCGATTAGCCTATTAAATGCCGTGGGCAAAATATTTACCAAAATACTTATTGAAGAGGTCATGGGAATAACTAAGAAAAGAATGTGGGAAGTCCAATGTGGATTTATGCCAGGCAAATCATGTGCGGATCAGATATTAAGCTTGATGCAGATCGTAGGAAAAAGTCTGAGAGTAAACGAAAGAGTTTTCTTTGCATTTGTTGATCTGGAAATTACTCTCGATAAGGTGAATAGATATAAACTTCAGAAAGTTCTGAAAGAGTATGGAAGGAGTGGATGGCTTTTAGGAGCAATAAAAGCAATATATAATAGTAGTAAAACAAGTGTAAGAGTGAATGGACAACAGAGCGATTGGTTTGATATTAAGCAGGACGTCAGGCAAGGCAGCGTTATGTCTTCCGGGATTTTCATTATATGGACAAACGTCTAAAAATGTCTCTCTCAGACGAAGAAGATGTTAATGTCGGGACAGTGAAAGTACGTGGACTGGCGTTTGCAGATGAAAAAATTGTTATGGCAGAATCAGTCGACGATTTGCAGAGAATGATTAGCAGACTGTATACCAGCATGAAGAGTATGGGTCTTAAGATTAACGCAAATAAAACAAAAATTATCGTGCTTGAAAGAAGGAGTGAGAAAATAGTATGCAACATTTCCTCAAACGAAGAGAGGATAGAACAAGTTGATGAAATCGTGTATCTTGGAAGTTTATTTACTGCTTACGGAAAAGTAGGTGCAGAGATATCCATTCGTAAAAACGAGGGTAGAAAGATTATTAGCAGTGTACAAGCTAATGGACAGAGTCTGTGATGAGTGGATTCTCAAAGAATGTGGTATAGAAGAAACATTGTTTGACAAGCGTGGAAAAAATTCGTTGAGATAGTTTGGTCATGTTAAGAGAATGGATGAAGAACGTTTAACGAATCAAGTATATTTATGTACAGTGAGTGGTGGCACACCCAGAGGTAGACTGAAGAAAGAATGTTTGGAATGCGTACATGAGTCTCTGGAGCGAAGGGTTATTAGAAGTCGTAAAACACAAGAGCGTGCATGAAACGATGTATGGATGTAATAGAAACAAAAGAGGTATGCAAGGTAAGGATGTATGGAGGACGATTCTTTGTGAGAAAAAGAATGATGTCTGAAACGAAAGATTTTGAATACTAATGGGCCCTCGTGAAGAGATTTTCTTAGTGGATTAATATAATGGCTTTGCGAAGTTCTTCACCTGGGGTGATTGCTAGAGAGATTGATCAGCGACCCGTGTCGGTGATGTCTTGTGAGACGAGTGTGTCATTCGAATAAACAACATGCGACTTCTACGTTGATCTAAAACCTATACCTCCTCCTACACGTCTCTTATTTACCCATACCATATCAAGTCCTTGATCCCCGGTAGTATAAGGAGGCCAGAAGTTCATTATCTTTAAGTCGTTGTCCTCTCATCGACAGGGGGGTGGGGGATTTTTCTTTCGGTGCTTTCTTCAAAATCAATACATTTTATAGCCTTCCCACTTCTTCAGTTTGAGCCGTTTCTACATAATGTTTATATATTGTGTTTCGACCAATGCTTTTGATGGAAATGGATTAATAATGATAATATACATATTGGGTCATGACGTAAAACATGACGTCTCTCCCCTTCCCCCGACTCGTTCGAATCATATAGTGAAGCCAAATGTTCGAGCCAATATTTTCTGACTCTAATTAAATGCTGTGGGAAGATATCACGTTTCAGTTTGACAGGTAAGAATATTCGAGGGGTACATTATTTGTTCATATAGCGTGGTTACAATGTTCTAGGAAAATTGATAATCAAACGAACTTACCTGTACGTGAAGTTCGATTTTAATTATACATAGTCCTCGCTCGAGTACATTTAAACAAATGTAGTATCCTTCCGGTCCACGGTGGCAGCACACGTCTTCAGAGTCATAGATTCAAAAATGTACCTACTATCCCCACCCCCTGCCCACTTCACTATTTTTAGAGTAATGAAGCAGGATCAATTTTATGCTGAATAATCCTTATTTAAAACAGGGAGGGATGATACTATGTATCAAAA
>JAUMHM010000031.1:67179197-67196002 GCA_032362435.1 Melikaiella ostensackeni
AAAAAATGGAAAATTTATTAAATTTATTAAAACGAAGGTCACTTTCCGAGGATCGTCGGGGCGCCCCGGGAGCCACCGCTGGAGGCCACAGCATACGTGATGGTGGTGATAGTGAGCTGCGTGATGGTCAGGCAGAACTCATCGATCCACAATCTGTCCAGCAAGAACATTTGCGAAAAACGGCGAACCCTGGAACATCAACCATGCCTGCTGGGGATGCTCCGGCTAGCGTTAACGATTTGCAGCCAGCCACCTCAACAGGAATACTGTGGGAATACAACAATGATATAAAAATTGATGCGTCTCTATTATGAAAGCGCGAAGTTTGAAACTATGCCCTGAAAGGGATACGATTTTGGGATAAAGTTCGCTGCAAAGTAACCCGATATGAAGAGGGTTGCATCACAAATTCTAATCACTAATTTAAAAGACATCAGAAATAAGCTACTTATCTCAGAAGACCGAGCAATGTAGATTAAACAACAGGTTAAGTTGGTGGGTGAAAACGTCGACAAGCGGCGACCTGTGAGGCAATACATCATCGTGCCATCGATGTTCCTGCGCAGCCTCATGATGATCCAATGCCACCACATCTTTCAGAGCCAGATGGCCTGAATCAACCAGAGGCAGTAGCAGAGATTCAGCCACCAACAAGATGATTAAAATTGACATATCATATGAACAGAGATGTTGTGCGCCTTTATTTTTTGGTAGAGAATAGTGGGCAAAGCGTGAGGAGAGAACATCATCGTCTCTTCTTATTTAAGTACCCGCGTCTAGCCACAAGAATAAAGGGACAGAATCTAACGGGCCGGAAACGCTCAATATCTGTCAAAAAATTGCTCTCAACGGTTGAAATAGCTACAATTAAAATGAAAGTAGAACAACAGCCTCCTATTGATAAAATCCCTATGGAAGGTGTGGATCTAACAGCGTTACAGGTGCCAACTCTTGTGTATAGGTGGTATGCACGTGACGTTACAGCGCCCTCCGCCTGTACCCCTCTGCCACTCAACTGACTAGTCGGCCATATTAATACCGCGTACGCTTCTGTTTTGTATATGAAGTGACTGTATTTCTCACTTTTATCATATTAATTTTCAAATTCTTCGTTTCCACGAAGGCTATTTGTGTCGTATTCGGCTGTTCTGAACAACCGGCGAAGAATTCAGAAGTTCGTTTTTTTTTTGAATACCAGCTATTTTAAGAAATCAGTGCACTCAAACTCTGGAACTGTCTACCCGACGGAGAGCGCTTTGGAATAAACGCATTAATTGCAAGAATTTGCAAGAAAAGGAAGTGAAAACTCATACTTAAGTTTGCAGTAAACATTTTCGTTGTGGTAAGTAAAAATTATGTCCATTTTCTTGTGCACTAGAGCTTTGTCATACAGCATATGGTCAATTGTCAAATTGAAGACAAACTCTAGCACCGACAGTTGCAATCATATTATTATTATGAATTTAATATTTCATAATGGAAATTGATCGCATCACATCTGAAAGTTTTAGACTGCCTGGTCTTAAAATGTTCTTTCGTTAAAAAGTCTGTAGTATCCACCAAATAAGTCAGAAGATCAAAAGCGGCAACTGCAGGAAGTCCATTCACTTCTGTCGATAAATCGCTTATTTGTAATTTATACGGATCGTCCCCTTCACATAACGCAACTTTAGCTTTATATCTAATAAAATCATCACCCGTGAGACTAGCGAAATAATTATCATTAAATATATCTGACATTTTTCCGTATTCTGACTATATTGCACAGGCATTGAGACTGACGATGCGGTATCAATATGGCCGCCACTACAGCTTGCTGGCTGGAGAAAGTGCGTGAGAGCAGGAGGGAGTCAGTTTTACGAACCCTTGCATACCACCTATTGTGCGGCTATGGCATTTGTTAGAATGTTAGGCCGTAGAACTAGGACTACAAATGCAGCCTTTGCCTCAGGAAGGGAGCGAGATTCAACATGGAAAATCTGATTGGATATGGGTGTCACCAAAGTAAGCAGCAAATTGGGTCGATCAACTCAATACAAGAGAGGGAAGAGAACCAGAAAGCTGACACGCCACATGACTAAAATTATCCACCCGCGGAACATCAAGGCATTGACACCAGCTGTATTGGATGAAATTGTAGACTCCCAACGGCAGAGACTTGATTTTTCTACTGCTGAAATGCGTCGGTACAATAAGAGTAGTGCAAGAAGGCAGCAAATTGAACCTTTCAGGTAGGTGAAATAGTGTTCTATCGTGAACTAAGTAAAGAGCAAAATATCCATCAAGACACCGAAGTTCCTTAGTTGGAAGACATCGCTGATTATTGGTCGAGTGTTTGGGGGAAAAACGTACAGAAGCAACGTAGGTGTTGTGTGGCTCCAGCTAGAGAAACAAAGCGCAAGCAATAACCCTGTAATGGAGCTTACTAACATAACATTACATACTTAGAGATTTCAGAGGTCTTGAAAAGGGCAAAAGATCATCAAACAACCAGATTTTATGCTCGAAGGTACCATGTATATGTTGCCTAAAAAACCAAATGCTCAAAATCCATCTGAATCCCGACCAATAGCCTGTCTCCCAACGATTTATAAGTGCCTCACAGCTATAATTGCAGATAAGGTTTACTCTCATTGCGACGAGAATAACATCCTCACAGAAGAACAGAAAGGATATTGCAAAAACTCGCGGGGCAGTGAAGATCTAGTCACCGTTGACGCTGTGGCCATGACGCAAGCTAGAAAATGTGAAAGAAACTAGCGCATGGCTTATATTGACTATAAGCAAGAATTCCCTTCAGTACCACATGACGATTTGCTTGAAGTTTTGGAAATTTACAAGGGCTGCCCATGTATCATCGACTTCTTACGTCGTGCGATGATGCTTGGGGGAAGAAGAGTCAGGTATTTTGATCATGGACAACCAAGGATAACTAGATTCCTTCGCATTATTAAGGGTATCTTTCAAGGAGACTCCTTTAGTGCATTATGGTTCTATTCAGCGTTGAATTCATTTAGCAAAACACTAAATAGTATGTCTCATGGGTTCAGAGTACATGATAACGAGGATGGTCATCAACTGACTCATCTTCCGTACGTGGATGACCCAAAACTTTAATCTAGTTCAAACTAGAAACTACATCAAGTGATCCATGTCACAACGTAGTTTTTCAATGACATCTACATGGAGTTTGGACTAGATAAATGCGGAACAGTGCGTTTAATCAGTGGAGAATTAGGGATCGCAGAATTAGAGGACGAGAATGAGGATCACATTGAGGCAATGGTTGAGGGTGAGTCATATAGACACGTGGGTATTCTTGAGTCTAAGGGCATTCAGCATACGATAGAAAAAAAGCCTAATGACTGACTTCACTACAACACTAAGATTGGTTCTAAAGAGTTATCTCATTTCGGCTGATAATATCGGGACTATTAACACCTATGCCATTCCCATCCTCACATATTCTTTTGGGCTCACCAAATGGTCGAACACCAACTTCGAAAGGATAAACAAAACCATCCGCCTTGCAATGAATAAGCACCGAATGCACCACAGAAGCTCGAAGATTAAAAGGGTAGTTCTACCACAGCATTAAGGGGGTCGAGGCATTGTAGATGTCAAACAACTGTGTATATTACAAATTATACAGTAGCGATACAATTTTAACAGCAAGCGAGATGTTGCGTTTCACAACTCCGTCTGTGGAGCAGATCTCGATTATAGTACACACCCTTGAACTTTTCCTCAGAGGGAGCGTTGAATATCAGAGCAGAAACTATAAAGGAATTAGAAACGCAATGCAGACAGTAAGCTATCCACGGCGAGCACCCGAAAGCGTTAGATCAACATGAAGTAGACACAGAGGTATCCAATATTTGGCTGAAAAAGGACGTCCTGTTTCTGGAAACGGAGTAATTCATGATAGCGATTCAGGACAGGGTTGTCAGCACTAGAAACTATTGCAAGCGTGTGTTACATCAAAACGTGGTTGGCAGGTGCCAATTGTGTGGAGAGACCAACGAATCCATCGAGCACATTATTGATGGTTGTCGTGTCATGGCTCAGAGAGGGTACACGCACAGACAAAATGAAAAGACTATATCTGTCGCATTGTAAGAAATTTCATAGACGATCAGGAAGTAGGCGACTGAAACCCTATAGAGTAACAGATGGTAGCTCTCAAAAAGCATCCAGAGGCGATTAATGTCACCTGCAATGCTCTCGGCCTCTGCGTACAACAGTGGTAAGTGACAAACTGCAAACTACACCATGAGATGTTTTGTGCGCATTCAATGGTGGGGGACGATGCAAAGGCATTACCAAATAAAGTTCAAATTATCAGTAAATGAAATTTATTCAAAATCAACGGCTGGTCAAAATTTTGTTCTGTGAAGAAAATTCAATACTTCATGGTTTGTTTAATTAATGTTATGGAAGTCCGATAAATCGATTAAATTTCACATAAGCAATTTCTCTCTATATGCGTGACATTGTCAACAAATTATAGTACATCTAAAAATCTTTCACGCATTTACATCAATACTTAATTACCGATCGTATTAAAGTGAAATTAAATCCCGCGCGAATTCAAATTTCCTCACTCGTTCAATCACTCCTTCACAAACTATGCTTTCCGCAACTCTAACAACAATAATTAAAAAAGCATACCACGCAAAAACATCCAGTTTCAAATAAATAATAGCTTATCAAATTATCCCGGCACAAGATACCTGTAGATTGTCGAATCTTCGTTGGCATCACAAATCCCTCTTTCAAATCCCTTTCTGTAGTAGTATCCTTCTTCCTTCGTTAATACAGAACGTGAATTTATTATTAATTAACTTTACAGGCGTCCCCGTGAAATATCAGCAAAGAAAGTCGCTAATTTCTCTGATCCAGGGACATACCTATAAGTTGTTAATTTGGCGGTAAACAATATTTTTCGGCTATGTTGGTCCCGAATTCTGGATGAAGATAGAAAATAACTTGAAATTCACAAGATTCGTCGGCAAGATTCGTAGTTTTGCACACGATTGAAACCCGAAACACCTCCCTTCATCACTTTTTATGAAATTTGAAAAGTCTTAGAAAATCATACATCATGTGAATAAAAATATTTTCTAGTCTTTCCGTCGCTCTTTATCATGATAAAGAATAGTCAAGCTTTTCCTCTTCACTTTTACATGAGTTAAATAATTGTCATACATTTTTCTATTTTTTAGCTTGCTATTACCAATCCGCCTCAAGATGGAGACGAGTCAATCATTTCTTTCATAATATTTACGCAAGTCTTTTCGATTAAAAACCTCCTTAATTTTTTGTTCATTTTCCACTTCAACTAATTTAAAAGCGTTTTTGTGGACTTTTTCTTTGTTTTGATAAGGCCTGAAAAATATGATGAAACTTATGAACTTCCTCTTTTATTGCACTTGAGATATGTGGAATTCTCAGCAGAACCAAGTCATCTACTTCTAAGTTAGTTTTTGAGATTGTTTTTTGTTGCTTGTCTCTTGATTACGCTTTTTTTCTCATTCCCTCTCGCGCGTTTCACAGTTGTATTTTCCGAGGAATTTCAGATTTATCTTTTATATTCAAAATCTCAGCAATTTCATCTTCTGCGGTCTTTCCAAAACGAGGTTTATAAGGTGTTATACCCGTACTGTCGTTGGTGACTATGTTTATCCAGCTTTCTACATCTTGTACGCAGTTTGCCCAATTTTTGTGTCGGTTAGAACAATAGGCCCTAAAAACCAACCGACTGCTCACATGGTTCTTTCTACCGGACAGATTGTGGATGATGAATACTAGAAAAGAAAATTTGTACCCCCACTTCATTTAATGCACTCTTATTTTGGCGAAGTGAATTGTGTTCCACGGTCTGAGAGTACTTGCTTCGGTTTTCCATTCTTTTTTAAATAATCACCAATTAACTTTGCCAAACATGTCCGAGTATTTGCATTTTTTATTGGATAGAGTGTGACTCATTTCGAGAAAAGGTCCTTAACCACCAAAATATGCTTTGTCCCTGCCTTTGATGTTGGAAGTGGCTGGTAAAAATCTGCTGCAATTAACGCCTTCGGGTTTGCCGGGATAATCGGTCGAAATTCGCCTTCCATCGCTATATTCAGATGTTTTAGTCTCTGACGTAAGTCACACGTCCTTATACGCCTTTTCGCATCCTTTTTTAACCCTTTCCAGTATTGGTTTTTTCCTATTTTCTTAACATTTTTTTTGTACCTGCATGCTCTATGTCTTCATGAATTAAGTCGATTATCGCATTCCTGGCTCGTTTTGGAATCAACGCTCGCTCTCTCGTTAGATTTTTAGTTTCATGGAAAATGATTTCATTTCTGAAACAATAATTCTCAATCAATTTACCCTCTGATAAATCTTTATATAGTTTTGACGTATCTTCGCTATATTTTTGGCTGCTTTGCAAATTCTTAATTAATCTGACTAATGGATTAGAATTCCTATTTATTTTATTTACTACCTTCTTATCAGCTTCTGCTTCATCATCTAATCTAGCTATTGCAAACATTTTCCCATCCGTCTCACCGTTCTTTCTCGTGACGATCCTACTCAAATAGTCTGTGGCCACATTATCCACTCCTTTACAGTGAATAATTTCAAATGAGAACATTTACAATAACGTAGACCATCTCATAATTCTCGAGTTATAGAACTGAGTTTTGAGTAAAAACGTAAGTGCTATGTGATCTGTATAAATTCTGAACTTTGTTCTAAGAAGATATTTTTGTAGTTTGACGAAACCGTAAATAATCGCCAACAATTCTAATTCGGTTATCGCGTACCTCATTTCGTGTGCCGCAAGACATCTACTTACTAACGCAATTATCCTTTCGAATCCATCATCATAGATCTAAAATAATATGGCACTTATTCCTTTTTTAGACGCATCTGTTTGAAGATAAAATGTTCTATCCAGCATATAATGAGATAGTGCAACAAATTCTGAAAAATTACGCTTTTATTGCTCAGGCGCAATTTCACGATAATGTTTCCAAGTAAATTTGTTTTTTGAACTCAATGGTTCACGAAACGATTCAACGTAATTCGCGTATTTTTCCGCGAATCTGCTGCAGTACCCACACATCCCCAAAATTTTTTGCATTTGTTCGCGACTTTTTGGACATGGTATTTCTGTAATCGATTTTATTCTGTCCGGTTCTGGCTTTATGCATTTTGGGGTCAAATCGAAACCTAGGAATTTCATTCCGTCCTGGAATTAACTCGACTTATTCAATTTAAGTTTAAGTCCCGTGTCTCCTAGCCTTGAAAAGATTTCATCTAAGAGTGAAAGATTTTCTTCAAATGACTCCGACAAGATCAGGATGTCATCAACGTAAACTGTCAAAAACTCATCAAAGTCATTTCTAAGGACAGAATTGAGGGCTCGTACAAAACCGTTACTAGCCGTGTTCATACCAAAAGGGATTCTACAAAATTGATAGGCTCTACCCTCAAAGTGAATGCAGTATATTTCCGCGATTTTTTTGTTAGGGGAATCTCGAAAAAGCCTTGCGTTAAATCCGTGCTGCAAAATACTGTTTCATCCTTGTATTTTTGTAAAAAATCATTTGTATCCGGTGGTCCATCTTGTTCAGATTCTATAATTTCATTCAAAGAACGTGCATACAAACATATGCGTATATCCCTGTAATTTCTTCTAATATTCTTAGGGGATTACAAAATTCGCTTATCGCCGGTTCTATTATCCCTAACTTCTGTAACTTCATAAGTTTTGACCTAACCTTGGGTCTTTTTTCTATTGGTATCGGGCAACTCCTTCTTATTACCAACTTTTTTATTTTCTAATCGAATTTCGTGTTCATAACCTCTTATACACCCAGATTCGTCTGAGAAAATCCCTTTATGTTTTCTTAGTGCTTGAAACAATTTCTGTTTCTTGTCATTTGGCAGATTTTATGTTTTATTTACTGATTCTAGAAGTTGTTTCTCATTTGGCTTTGAGAATATTTTATCGTGTGTATCCTTCTGAAAAGTACATTCGAAAATTCTGTCTGTTATTTCCACGCGCGCATTTTTTAATTTTTTCAGTGTTCTCGAACATTTTTTATGTGCAGTGGGCATTTCTTATAATGCGGTAAAACGCTAATGGAAAAAGTAAGTAATAAGGAGGTTCTCGGAGGGAGCAACAAGAGCTTGCATGAAAAGATGTATGGATGTAAAGGAAGAGAAAGATTTATGCGAGGAAAGGGATGTGTGGAGGACAGTTGTTTATAAGAAGAAGAGTGACGCCTAAAACGAACATTTTTTGATCCTCATGGGTCCTCGTGGAGAGATTTGCTAGGTGGATGTGGTTAGGGTAAACAACATGGATCTTCTTATAGGATTATTAGTCAGTTTGAGTGATTATATGTGAACCGTGATGTACGATGACTCTGTGTAGCTCTTAGCCTGGGGTGATTGATAGAGAGATTGATCAGCGACCCGTGTATGAGTGAAGTTGTAGAACGTGTGTGTCGTTTGAATAAGCAACACGCGACTTTTAGATTGATCTAAAAACCATCCAGATAAGCTTACCAGATGAATTCTTTGATTCTTGATTGTACAATGAGACTAGAACCGAACGAGTTACGCTTACCCCTAAAGGGATTTGGCTCAGTGGTTTAATAATAATAATAAAGTGGTTAAGTGCTCGGATTTCCTACTGGAAATCTTTCACTTGGCTGCAACCTAGCCCGTAAATGGTGGGGCGAAAATTATGCAAGACTGCCAATATGTCAAATTATGCATATCTTTCTCATCAGATCACTTGATTGCGATACAAAAATGCGTCTCCGGCTGATGATATAAGCCAGGGCAGCCCCGTGCAGAATATTCAGTTTGGTACAAATATCCAATAAAACATCGGATTCACCCGAGAAAAAAGCTATAAAAAATTAAATTAGAAGTTTTTTGTTAGGAATAAAGAAAGGAAAACTCGATTGTACATATATCCAGGTACAGAAACTTAATCGCAATATTTCCATACAGTTTTTAAAATACTTACTTTAGACAACTTTAAATAAGAAGTGTGTGAAATTTAAACATTTTATCTTGAAAATGTTTCAAATCGAATGATATGATATTAAAATGTTCATAATTAGAAAATTTCAAATTTAAACCTTCAAAATTGAATATCCCTTGTGGAAAAAGCCCCGTCAGGAGCCCTTGTAGACAATCCATAGTGAAAAATTCACGTGGGCACCCACAGGGTGCCCTGCTCTGTCCTTTGTATCAAATAGTAATAATATCTCATCCATATGTGCAGTTATTGAAAAGAAAGATAATTCTAACAAATTTCGATGCGCGTGCAGAGTTTCTACCTGGAAAAAGTTATAAAAATTTTAGTAAGTTGGTCAAGAGGAAAAACAGAAGTCAATGAGGAGGGCAATCCATGAGAACCCTTTACTGGGGCCGATTAATAAATATATGAATGTGATATAAATGTGAGTCCTTCAAATACGATCAATTTTGTATTAAAGATTTAGAAAACGTAACTAGTTAAAATTTAACAGTATTTGCCTCTAGAAGAAAAGCTAAACGATTCTCAAACTGAAACTTGTAAATTTTATGATTCAAATTGTCATCGTAATTTCAAGTAATTTCCGATTATATAAATTCATGAATGAACGTTGAACATAATATATTTCACAGAATTGACAAAATAATTTCAAATGATGAAATTTCACGAACCTAATTGAAAAATTGTTCACTTTTAAACAAAGTTTAAAGTCGGTTAATTTTGAACGCTTCATAATTTTAATTCTTTCGTTTTGAATGTTTCCAATTAGAAGTAAACAAATTATTTCATTTTCAACGCTCTTAGAGTAATTAAATTTCGAAGGTTCACAATTGCGGAATTGACAGTGATTTTTAAATTTTCACTTATGAGTGATCTTTGCGTTTTGGCACTCACAGCATCCGAAAATCATAATCTAAATCTTATAGTTTTACTTCGTACATTTCAAAAATTTTAAGTAGATATTGTTTCTAGTGCTTGGACACTTTCAAAATAATGGGGTTTGAAATTAAACAATTTTGATTTCGTAATATTAGACAATTTTCAGACGTTTAAAATTCAACCATTTCTAAATTATCAAACGTACATGTAAGTTTAAAAATATGAATAATTTTTAACTGATGATTTGAAAAATATTACTACCTATTCAAAATTCAACAATATTTGACTGATAATATCTCAATAACAGGGGTCTATTAGACATGAGTTATCTCCTACGGATCAGGAAATAAAAAGATGTAAATATTTATGGAGACAGTTAAGATCTCCAGATACGTAGAAAAAATTGGCATTCATGAAGGCATTAGAATTAGGAAAATAAGGATTTTTAAAATATATTTACTGACTAAAATTAATTATTTATCAAATTATTTAAATTGTTCTTATGGATTTTGAAATAGTTTATGTTTTTAATATCAGAAAATAAAAATTCAGGGGTGTTAACAGGAGCTTAGCGCGCCTGCACTGACTGCCAGTATATAATAAGTATGTAATTCGCTTTACGAAAAATAAATAAAAAATTGCAGAAAGAGGGAATGCAATAAATTTGCTTTCAAATCAGTCTGTGAATGTGTTTAATTATTGATTAATTTTAATCCATTACCACCTACTGTAGATCGAGATATATAATGAAGTACCTCCTTTATTACTACATATTTCGGAGAAACAAAGATTAAAATTTTTAGAAGATTATATTGTTTGGGTATCACAATCCCAATTTTGCACTTCTGGCTAGTCATCCCGAATTTTAGGGTGCCTAGCATTTTTCACACATTTGAGTAGTTTTCCCGAAAAAATGCACTTTTATTATCTCATTTCTCCTAATATATAATTTCCCTAATTCTTTATCATCGGCTGCAAATGTTTGAAGGAAATATTAAATAATAAAATGTGCATAAAATAGGAATTACTTTCAATCGATTGTCTTCTCTTTTTCATAATGTTCATTAAAATAGGGGATTTTTAACGAGAAATAGAATTCAAATACTTATATTTCAAACATTATGTTTGTGTACAGTGACAGGGGAGCCTTCCCGCCCCAACGAGACCTTGTAAAGGGATAGGGATGGAAGCTACATTATGTTTTTGATCAGTCACATAGGTGATTTCTTGCCTCCACGAAACATTATAAAGGACTAGGAATGTTGCCAACATTATTTCTCTAACCAGTCACACAGGTGCTCTCCCGCCCTCACTTGACGTTGGAAGGGGGTAGGGGTGTGACCTACATTATTTCTGTGTGTCGGTTTAACCACTGGACCACGGCGAATTATAGTATAAAGAAAATTAAAGCCCGTAGTGATTCGGCTAAAAGTAATTCTTGTTTTATGTATATTTCACTTTTTCCTTCAATAATATGCAGCTGACAGGGGCGTCGGAACGATTTTTTTCATGGGTGGGCTCACCGAAAATATGTTCAAGGATAGTAGTAGTGAAATAGTAACCCATCAAAATTCATGGGTGGACTCAAGCCTACCCAGCCCATGCGGCTCCGACGCCCCTGGCAGCTGAACTCAAAGAATGTGTAAAAAATGCTTGTTATCCCGAATTTCGGGATGAAGAGACACTTCGTTTGAAAAAGTTAAAGTTAAAGCTTGAAGGACTATACTTTATAAAACATAACCTAACTTTTAGTCTTATTAGTTTTTTTAAAATTTAGTTTCATCCAGGGACGACTAGCAGTTTTTCTAATCTTCGGCTAACTCACAAGGAGTAAAATTTAAAAAGTACATGATTTTCGGGACGACTAGCCAAATGGTGAAAATAGGCCGGTCGTCCCGAATTTCGGGATGCCGAGACACTTCCTTTCGTATAAGATTATACTTCGATTTTATCGTTCGCTATCAGTATACTTTTTAAAATAGATAAAGTCGGTTGCTAGTCTACTCTATTATGCATTTTATCGGTGCGCCTAATTGGATTCTCTTAATATATTGTCAAGGCCAAAACTTAATTTATTGTGCAATATAAGAGGCGCAGAAGCGAATTTGATTCGTAATCAGGGCATCAAAATATATCGATATACAAGGTTAGAATTTTATCCTAATGACGTATAAAAAAAATGTCATATCTTACATATGTGAATGAGAGAATAAGAATTTAGGCTGAGGCTAATCATAAGGGGGGTGGGGGCTTGCCTTGTTGTCTTATCTATCTTGACCTTTATTTTTTGTTTTCGTACAAACCGTGCGGGCGTACGGATTTATAAAAGTTGTGAAATTCATAAGGTCACTGAACTGAATTATATACACTGAACGACAGTTTAGTGAAAGGCATACCGCACTGTCTAGTATTACGGAATTTTCCGTACACCTAACTCATTTTCAACTCGTATGGATTACGGAAATTTTCGTAATACTAGCCTCAGCGCTGTATACTTAACCGGTTAATCTTAAGGATAATTCCATAATGCTAGACAGTGGAAAAGACATAAAATAAAGAAGTTATTTAAAAGAAGTCGAATACAACAGGGATAAGAAGTAGCTCTAGGGTAGTAAATAAGAATGTTATATCATTATATTCATTTATTCTATTGGGTCATCCTATTGCAAACTGTTCTTCGTCTTATTAGGACGAATTTACGAATTTAATGACATTTCTTTATCATATATTATACCATAAATGTCTACACTTTTCTCAGTGTATAATGGTATAATGTGTACATATATATACACTTATACTTTATACTTTCCAGCGTTTTCGAGGGCAAGTGACATTATTGCATTCGTCAGCTCATATACAGATGAGCTGACGGATGCAATAACGCCACTTGCCCTCGAAAACGCTGGAAAGTATCGACCAAACGCGTGATGTCACAGACAAAAATGAAACTCATAATTTTGGAAATCAAGAAATATATTACGATGCATCTCAGTGAGTGAGTTTGAGTTTACATTTATCATTTTTTTACAGGGCTCGTACTTTACGAAATAATAATTCAAATGTCAATTTTTAGCGATGGAAATCAATGTATAGTAATATATTTTTTGTTTTACAAAATCACAAGCAAACTAATGAACATGAAGATTTTGTGTATTTGACAAACATCGATAAAGTGTTCGAAAAAGATCACCTGTTGACGATCAAAGTGCATGAAAATGTGGTAGATAACATACTATACAAATAAAAACAGTCGATAATAGTATGTACATGAGCCCGCAGCGCGGGCACATTCACATCACGCGTTATGCACGCGGCTCGCTCCGCTCGCAAGTTTCAGCGCGCGCGTCTGTCGATCGGTCTACGTATTTCATCCATATTTGTGCACAGACCTTTTAAAATCAAAGGCTAAGCCATTGACAACTATACTTTGGTGATTGTGAATTCCTTTTTGTTAGAGCTCTTCGACTTTAACGAAAACATTCTCATCACGTTTATCGCGCTTCGCACTCGATTGAAGTATGTCCGAAACGCGAAATTGTCTATATTGTGTTGAACTCTATTATAATAAATTTATGCTATATTAATTTCTGCGTCTCAATTTTTTTTCTTAATTACGAGTATGTTTATCACCTCGCAAAGTAGATGAGTGCATTTATTTCATTTTAAAAAATTTGTAATTCGATAAAAGTAAATTTCAATTAATTAACTGGACTTCGGTTTAAGGTGGAAAATTTTGCCGTTTAATATTTTATTGTATTTTTTTCGGTAAAAATTTTATTATTAAAAAGTTTTTGGTATCATGTGTCGTTTTTTCAATAATTTTAATTTTCCATTCTTAATGTTATTTTTCACGATTAAAACAAAAACTATGTTTTTTATTAAAAAATTGTCTGGAGAAAATTTGTATATCTTTTTGATATAAAAAATTTTACCTGGTAACGTTCTTTCGAATCTTTCATAGTTTGACCGGCAAATGGAATTTTTTATTTTTTATAACATTTTTCATGATTAAAACAAACACTATATGTCTCATCAAAAAAATTTTTTTCATAAAATTTGTAGATCTTTTGAGGAGAACAATTTTGTTTCTAGAAATTATTTTCGTACCTCGTATAGTTTTTCTTGGAAGTGGAATTATTTATTTTTAATAAAATTTTTCACGGTTAAAAGAAAAACTATGCCTCTCATCCAAAAATAATATTGAGCAAATTTTTATATCCTTTTGAGATGAACAATTTTGTTTCCTAACATTTTTTTTGTATCTTGTATTAGTTTTGCTGGAAAGTGGACTTTTTTCAAATAATATTTTTCACGATTAAAACAGAAAATATGCGTCTTATCAGAAAAATAGTATCCAGCAAATTTGTAGCAATTTTTAAGATGAACAATTTCGCCTGCAACATTTTTTTTTTATTTCGTATGGTTTCGCTGTAAAATGGAATTTTTGATTTATTAAGAAGCATATTCTATGGATTCAACTAGAACCGTCCGTCAAAAATGTCGGGTTAACGAACTCGTCTTTTCTTTCTGGTCCCCAAAAACGTATGCTAAAGCACAATCTAATCCAATTAGTCTTTTAAGTATTATGAAGTGTACAGGCGACAACGACGACAATGACAACGACGACGACAACGCACAGACAGACACCATCGTAAATCATATTTTTTCGAATTTAGGGGGTCTCGAAGCATGGATATATAATGAATTCCGCAAAAGTCAATTTTCTCATAAAACCAATACCTTCTTATTGAGATGAAAATGTAAAAAAGGAAGCCTTCTTCAAATATACTTCTCCATTTGTTTCTCTCACGTCCTCTTATCATTATCTTTTCTAATACTTAATGTATTATTACGGATTTTAACATGAGTCAACCCCGTAATGTTAATCATCCCTACCTTTCACTAGTTTCTTAAGAAATGTATAGTCGATACAGAGAAAATTTGATGCGTCCACGAGCTCACTGATTCTGATTCCGATCAGGCTCTTTGGCGTAGTGAATGGAGTGCCGGATAATACACCGGTGCGGTGCCGGTGGCCAGGGTTCGAATCCTCGTCCAGAGCCAATTTTTGCGCTACATCGATTATGTGCATTAAAATTGACTTTTTATTACAAATTGCATGAGCTCAAGTTGTAGGAAATCTTTTTCCCGAGAAAATAAGCCATCATTAACCCTGACGCACATGACTATTGCGATCAACGTTAACACATGACTGGGTCTCACAGACCCAGTCAAAATTTAATTTCTCATAACTTTTGTTGTAATACATCAATTTTACTATTTTTTTTAATGAACGCGTTAAAGTTTCAAGAAAACATAAGTGTTAGTCTCAAAATATCTCTTTGTTCTTTATTGAAAATATCCATGAAAAGATTAGAATGAAACATAGGTGTTTTAGCATTACGATATTTCATCTTAGAAGTGTCACAATAATTTGCAATATATAAAAAAGGTAGAATTCCAAAGTACGTGAATTTGTCATACTATTATTTTTTGAAATATTTTTTCTTTATACATAGACAGTTCTCAATCCCGATTCTTAAGTGTTGCCTAGGCTAATACTGTTCGCCAGCCAAACTGTACTTCTTACTCTAACCTTTTGTTGAAATAAGTCAACTAATCTTGCATAGATTATCCTAATATGGTCTATCGAGGTGTTATAAATAGGACCAATCTGCTGAAAATGAATTATCATTTTCTTACACAGATAAGGTGCAAGCGCCAAAGTTTCTCGTAACGAAATAAATTTTGATAGATTGATCTACGATGCAACTTCCGAGAATAGTATGTTCTAGATTCTTTCCAGAGGTATGACATGATCTATTCTGTAACTTGGAAAATATATGCTGTGGTTTGTCCACAACTGGCGCTTCGATCGTCAGTCAACCCGTTTTTTTGTTCTTGAAGAATTGAATAAAATTGAACAAATTGAACGATTTATATTAAAAAATATTTTTTAAGACTTAAATATAGTTGAAATTTTATAAAAATTAAACCATTTCTCTGTACTGCATTAGGAAAGTAGCGAGTAGAGTGACGATCGCAGCGTCATAATCGTATTTCCTCTTCCCGCCGCAGACACGGAATTTCAGAACATCGTGTCATACCCCTGATTATTTCAGAACATTTTAAAAAGGTCAAAAACATTTCAGAAAATTATAAATATTCTGAAACTCATAACGACACCCTAAAGTATTGCATAATCTTGGCATGTACTTCCAGAATTCTAAAATTTGGAATGGGGCTTATTACAAATATTTTCAGACGTAAAATGAAAACGTTACGAAGGAAAAAACGCATTAAGTTGAATTGCGTATACATGTCGTAGCCCAATTGCCGAACCAGACGTTTAGCCGACTAGCTAATTAATCGGATAACCGACGCTGGATAGACGAATTCATACCAGCTAACTATTCACGTTCATGTACTGGTCGGATGAAATCAGCCAGCCATCAAAACGATCAGCCAGTAGTCTATTGGACAACAGCGTTTCAGTCCAAAACACTAGTATGCATACAGTTTATGATATATTTTATGGACTGACTCTCTTATTTGTTTTCCATGTAATAGTTTAGGTCAAAACGAACAAAGAGTGTGCTTATGAGGAATTTTAAGGCACCAATTATTTAACTTATACAGTTATATGATACGAAGTTCGTTAGTGAGGAAATTTTGAATAAAAAATTCTTCGATTCATAAAATAGACAAGTAAAAGTGCGAAAGAATATTATGTCTTGTTTTTCAGTGCTTTTTCATTAAGGAAATTGATTTTATAATAACAATCTTTAGAAACATCACATACTACATGGGCTGAAAAGTCTTCGGCCTGACAATGAAAAAACGATATTTTGAATGAAAAATTGGCTTTATT
>JAUMHM010000031.1:67196102-67210398 GCA_032362435.1 Melikaiella ostensackeni
AAAAAAGTGGTTCCGGCCGGGATCGAACTGGCGACCTTCTGCGTGTAAAGCAGACGTGATAACCGCTACACCACGGAACCAACTTATGTCAGCCGAGCTAGAAAGTAAATACGGTGTCAGTAATCAAAGTCGATTTTCTTATCAACTTGAAACCCACTAACTCGACACATTTATCATTTTTATTAATAGTCTGCCCTTGATCTAAAATTTCTGAAGCAGATTTTGCTTTAAGAACATAAAAATTGACCAAATGCACTAAAAGTTAGAGAAAATAAAGCTACAATATTTTAAATAAACTGCAAATTCAAATTATAAATATATACAATTTTAAAAAGTCATAAATTATGTAAAAATAATATTTATTGTTACAAAAAAATTTATTTATTTGAAATAATTATTTGTGTGACCAAAATTTACTATACTTATTATCTCTTATAATCAAATTGTACATGCTTTTGAATTTCATTAAAAAAGTTTAAATTATTTATAGAATATTCAAAATTCAGTAAAATAAGTGTGCCTTTATTTATTGTCGATAAAATAGGATTTTTCTATTTATTAATTGAACTTGATTGAACTATTTTGTTCAAGAAACAACTTTACCATTCATATCGATTATCATTCATAAAATTTTAATGTGCGATCGAAAATTTGTTATAAGTATGTTTATTTATATTTATTCAATAGTCAATACATGGAACATAATTTCTAAAAAATCAATAAATGAGGTTCTTTCTATGAAACAAATTCATAGTGATTATACACTTTTTCAAAAATAAATTAGATTAAAAATGAAAAATTGATTAAGACGCAAAAATTTGACTTAAAATTTTTTTAAAAATAATTTTAAATAACCCAACAAATTTTTCTTTTAAACTTACCCTCCGCGAATAAGATATCCACAGATGGTAAGTTTTGTTTTGAACTCCGATGATGATATGCAGTGATCGATAGTTTCTGCCCCCTTCATAAAGTAAAGTAGAACTTCCGCGGGCTTAACATGCACTAAGTTTATGTCAAATAGTCGATAATGTGAACTATTGTAAATAATTGATTGATACTATTATGAAAAAAAATTTTCAATATATTTTCAAATCTTCCATTCATAAAATTTTCAATATGTGTAATGTGAATGAAGACTGTATTAAATCATAAAATATAATATCTATAAAAATTGTGATATTTATAGAAGTTAGAATATTAAAGACATAGTTTAACAACGAATTTCAGGTATTTACAAATTGATAAGAAAAAATTGGAATAAGTTATTATTTTGGAACACTTTTGTTTTTAAAGTACATTCAAGTTGTTATCAATGGCGAGATATAAAAGTTATTGATTGAATGAAGACAGGAAATTCATTGATAAGAGAAAAATGATTATGCAAATTACGAAATGTGTATAATATAACATTTACATTAAAGCAAGAAATTGAAAGTTGTTTTTAACATTTAAATCAGCATAAAAGCAATTTGCATAACTTCTCTTAATCAGGGACACATGTGGTCGTTCTGGACAGTAGCGGCATTGACCACGTTTTAACTTCTCCTGACGCGGAAGCATGGTTACGGTTCATTTCCATGTATGGATTATCCTTTAGTATTCAATCTTTCACGAAAATAAATTTTTTTTTTAAATTTTGTTCTACCTTTTTCCTTTTTAAAACTTTTTGCATTTTCTCTTTATTATTTAGCCGGTCGTTTTAAAACTAATGTTCCCCAAAGACACGAATATATTTACGTGTCTTTGAAAGGTTAATAACATTTTTTAAACAGAATTAATGGCACCTAAAATTCCTTTTGTATAAAAAAATACCTGCTCTTACGAGAGCGGAAAATGTGGTTATGTCAAGGATATGTGGTAAAAAGATCTCTACACATTTTTTTTATTCAAGCTAACCACACAAGTGGTGATAAATTTCGTATCCTTCTTTCTTGTCATCGTGAATATTTTACTACAATCATAAAATTGTGGTCGAAATTTCTTTTCTCCAAAGACATACTATTCAGAACAGTTATTATTCTATTTCTTATAATTATTTAACATTATCTGGTATAATAAAAAATATTGATTACAATAGTCTCGGAATATTTCCTGACGATTTTCTGTCATTTATTCAGGGATCTTTTTCTGTACTCACATAGGTGCCGGAAACAAAATTTAAAAATACTGAATCAGAACTTTTCTTGTCTAAAAATGAACTTTTCTGTGTCCTTTCATTGATTTCTTAATATTACAATTTAAAATTAATTTTATACTTTTTACAAATTTTAGATACAATTTTAAGTTTTCTATTTCCGCAACGGAATCAAAGTCTATGGCTTTATGTTCCTGTTTAGTAAATTTGAAAAATTGAAAAAAAAAAACGTAAACTCGAACAACGTCATCTTGTGTAACTGGAATTGCACAAAAATCCTTTAAGAAGTATGATTCCAAAAATTAGTGTGATAGGTTCAATTAGAGACAATTATATAACAATGGAAAAAAGAGGGAGAAAAAGAAATGAGTGAACCAAACCGGATTCGTAAAATTTTTATGACCCCCCCCCCCCTTCTTAAGTAAGATTTCATATTTTTACTCAATATATCAACAACATATTAATTTTTTCACTGAAAACAAAATTTCAAAAGATTTGGAAGATTTCCAGTGATTTGAAAGGATTTCAAAAGATTTTAAGAGATTACAAAAATTTTAGGGTGTTTCTAACGATTCCAAAGGATTACGTAAGGTTTCACAGATTTTTAGTGATTTTAAAAGATTTGAAGAATTTGAAGAAATTATCTATGAGAATTCAGAGAGAATTTCAATTTTTAAAAAGATTTTACAAGATTTTGAGGGACTTCAAGGAGTTTAATCAGATTTCAAGAGATACCGAAAAATTGCAACTAATTTTTAGGGATTTTAAGAACTTAGAAACGATTTCCGCGAATTAGAAACGATTTTAAGGGATTCCAAGGGATTTTAAGAGATTTCGAAATATTCAAAAAAATCACGGGACTTCAAAGGATTTCAAGAGATACCGAAGGACTTCAAATAATTTTTAGAGATTTTAAGGATTTAGGAAGGATTTCCGCGGATTACAAAGAATTTTAAGGAACTCCAAAGGATTTGGAGAGATTTCGAAGTATTTCAAAAGAAATCACGGGACCTCAAAGGCTTTAAAAAAATTTCAAGAGATACCGAAGAATTTCGACGGATTTTTAGAGATTTTAAGGATTTAAGAACGATTTCCGAGGATTACAAAGGATTTTAAGGAATTCCAAAAGAATTTAAGAGATTTAAAAATATTTCAGAAGAAATCACGGAATTTCGAAGGATTTTAAGAGATACCGAAGTATTTTCACGAATTTTGAAGGTTATCAGGGGATTTCAATTGGATTTCAAAGAGTTGAAGGGATTTCCAAATATTTTGAGGGATTACAATAGTTTAATGGAATTTGAAACGATTCCAAAGGATTACGAGAGGTTTCACAGGTTTCAAGTGATTCTAAAAGATTTCAAGAATTTGAAGAAATTACCTAGTACAATTTCCGAGAGAATCTGAATTTTTCCTGGGGTTTTACAAGATTTTAAGGGAATTGAAGGAGTTCAATCAGTTTTTGAGAGATTTTCAGAATTTTAAGAAATTACCTTAGTCAGATTTGAAGAAATCTTACGAGATTTCAAAAGATACCCAAGGATTTCGAATAATTTTTAGGGATTTTAGGAATTTAGAAATGATTTCCGCGGATTGCAAATGATTTTAAGGGATTCCGAGGGATTTAAAAAGATTTCGAAATATTTCAAAAGAAATCACGGGATTTGAAAAGATTTTAAAGGATTCCAAGGCATTTTAAAAGATTCAAAAATATCTCAAAAGAAATCACTAGATTTTAAAGGTTTTCAAAGGGTTTGAAGGGATTCCGAATGATTCCCACGGAATTTTAGGGATTTTAAGGATTTAAGAACGATTACCGCGGATTACAAAAGATTTTAAGGGTTTTCAAGAGATACCGAAGATTTTCGACGGATTTATAGGGAATTTAAGGATTTAAGAACGTTTTCCGCGTATTACAAATGATTTTAAGGAATTCCAAGAGATATCAAGAGATTTCAAAGATTCCAAAGGCTATCTACGAATTTTAGAGAATTTCCTAAGATTTAATGGAATTTTGAAGGATTTCCGAATCTTATAGAGAAATCTAAGAAATTTTGAGGTATTTTAATGGCTTTTGAAAAATTTTAATGGATTTTCAAATATTTTAAGGGATTTTAAGAGATTTGAAAAGATTCCCTCGGATTTTTAATATTTTGATGAATCTTAAGGGGATTTCAAAGATTTAAAGGGATCTTGTAATACTTCGAAATATTTTACAGAATTTCAAGGATTTTAACCGACTTTCAGAGATTTCAAGGGATTGTAAGGGATTTTTACGGATTTGGAAGATTTCAAGTGATTTTAAGGTTTCAAAATATTTCACGGAATCTCAAAGAATTTTAAGGGATTTTAAGAGATTTCAAAAAAACATTTCAAAAGAAGTCACGAGATTTCAAAGGATTCTAAAGGATTTTAATGGCCTTTTAAATATTTTGAAGGATTCAAGAGATTTGGAAGATTCCCACGAATTTTAAAGATTTTATTGAATTTTAAAGGGATTTCCGAGATTTGAAGAAATCTTGTATTTCTATAAGTTGTTTCAAGGAATTTCAAAGATTTTAACCGATTTTTAGAGATTTTTAGGGATTTTAAAGGATTATAAGGGATTGTTACGTGATTTTGAAGATTTCAAGCGATTTCAAAGATATCAAAAGATTTCACGTAATCTTTAAGAATTTTGAAGGATTTCAAGGGATTTTAAGAGATTTCGAAATATTTCAAAAAATGTCATGGGATTTGAGAAAGATTCAAAGATTTCAATGAATTTTAAAGGTATTTCAAGGATTTCAAAAGATTTAAAAGATTTCACCGAATCTAAAAAAATTTTAAGGGATTTTCAAAAATTTGTATAGGATTTTAAAGGATTTCCAGGAAACTCAATCGTTTTTAAGGGATTTCAAGGAATTATTCGAGATATCCATGGAATTCACAGAATTTCAAGGATTTTTACTGCTTTTTAGAGATTTTCATGGATTTTAAAGGATTACAAGGGATTCTTACGTGATTTTGAAGATATGAAGCGATTTCAAAGATATCAAAAGATTTCACGTAATCTCAAAGAATTTTAAGGGATTTCAAGGGATTTTAAGAGGTGTCGAAATATTTCCAAAAATGTCATGGGATTTGAAAAGATTTCAAAGATTTCAATGCATTTTAAAGGCATTTCAAGGATTTCGAAAGATTTAAAAGATTTCACCGGATCTTAAAGAATGTTAAGGGATATCCACAATTTTTATAGGATTACAAGGGATTTTCTCATGGTTAAAAATTTTTAAGGAATTTACAAATTTTTAGAAAGAATTCACAGGTCTTCAAAGGATTGCAAAGATTTCTAGGGATTCCACGAGATTTCACGAAAAATGTAAACAAGATTTCAAAAAGGGTTAACTTCTTGACTCGATATTTATTGGATGTATGTGATATAAAATATTACATAATAAAACATAATTAATTAGAAATATTGGTATGATGTATATACTATTGTCAAAAGTAATTTCCACAGCCAAAACTGGTTTCAATTAACATATTTAAAAAAATAATTAGACTCAATAAATGAAGGCACTCCTCGCAAATAATATCCAGCAGGTTACAATATTTTTAAAATTTCTCAGAAATTTTTTAATTAACAAATTAATGAGTGAAAATGCTACTTCAAAATTAAAAATACTTAGGGACTTTTTTAAAAAATTTTTATTCGGGATGTACTAATTGTTAGTAATCTTAGTCATTTTGTGGTCTAAAGACTTCCTTCCTTTAACAGAATTAATTAAAAAATTGTGGACAATAATAATAAGTTACTGGCAGTCAATTTCGTAAAAAAACGACATCCATTTGTTGACAAGTAGTCAAGTTGTTGAACTGATTGTAAAATTGTTTATAAAATAAAAAATGATAGTTTGTTGATAAAGTACCATGAGAAAAGGGTTTTTCCCAGTAATGTAAAATTGATTCTGTTGAAAAAAGTAATCTGTGGTGGTAGTAAGTACAAAAATTGTGAAAAAGCTTTGATTTTATGGATATTTTTCTACAGAATCATGAAAAAAATGTGTGATACTCCCTTATTCTTGCTCCGACTTTTTTATTCCTCTTAGAGTTTTTGTTTCTAAAATTTTTAATTTGTTTAAATTTTCTATTTTGTTTTCGCAAATAAAATACAAAATTCTTTAATTAAAACGGATTACACAGAGTTAAATGATAAATGAGTTTTCACGGAATTTGTGATTCGGTGCTTTCGTCAGTTTCGACAGGTGTAAGCAGGTGGCACCGTTTCCATGACGACTAAATTCGTTTGCTCTTCTCTCGGACGTAACCAAAACCTTTTGTATACATTTACATCCAATTAAAATTACATTAAAAAAAATTATATTTCCACATAAAACGTGGGCGCAAATTTTCTTTCAGTTTTTGACACGATGGGTCAAGAGATAACCGAAAATTCGTGTTCTTGTGGCGAGAGAAAAAAAGACGACCCAAGCGAGGAGATATGGCCACCTGGCCCTCGTACAAACGACATTTATCGAACCTGCGGTCTTCCTCTCAGATTCATGTACCCAAGTAAGTTTCGAACCTTCTCAACTTCTGTGTTATTACTTTTTTTCGCATATCTTGAAAATCATCTTGAAATTAGATTAAAATTGGATATTTGCACTTTTAGTAACTTTTTGTTTAAAGAGGAATGTAAAAATAGTAAATAATATAGATTATTGCACGGAATTCCAGAGAATTCTTATTAATTTATAGGGATTTTAGTAAATTCAACAAAATTCCGGAGAATATCCAATAAATTCCAGTTTTTCCCACGAAATTTAAAAGAATTATTGTTGGTTCCTAGAGAATTCAGTGAATTCAAATAAATTGCAGTTCACTCTAGTTCATTCCTATTCTACTAAATTCCAGAAAAGTTTACTTGATTCGATTAAATTTAAGTGACTTTTCGTTTTTTCCACGAAATTCAAGAGATTACTTGTTAATTTCTAGGAAATTCAGTGAATCCAACAACATTCTAGAAAATTCTAGTGTATAACTAAGGATTCCAGTAAATTCAACCAAATTCCAGTTCATTCTATAGTTTATTCAAATACTAATAAATTCCAGAAAAGTTTATTTGATTCGATTAGATTTAAGTGAATACTTGCTTATTCCACGGAATTCAAGAGAATACTTGTTGGTTTTTAGGAATTTCAATGAATTCAACCTATGTCCAGAGAATTCTAGTGTATAACTAAGGATTCCAGTAAATACAACTAAATTCCAGTTCATTCTAGTTCATTTCCCATTCTACTAAATTCAAGAAAAGTTTATTTGATTCGAATACATTTGAGCGAATTCTTGTTTATGCCACGGAATTCAAGATAATACTTGTTGATTTCTAGGAATTTCAGTGAATTCAACAAAATTCCAGAAAATTCTAGTGTATAACTAAGGATTCCAGTAAATTCAACCAAATTCCAGTTCATTCTAATTTATTCAAATACTACTGAATTTAATAAAAGTTTACTTGATTCGATTAAATTTAACTTAATTTTCGTTTTTTCCATGGAATTCAAGAGATTATCTGTTAATTTCTCGGGATTTCAGTGAATCCAACAAAATTCCAGAGATTTCTAGTGTACAACTAAGGATTCTATTAAATTCAACTAAATTCCAGTTTATTCTAGTTCATTTCCCATTCTACTAAGTTCAAGAAAAGTTTATTTGATTCGATTAAATTTGAGCGTATTCTTGTTTATGCCACGAAATTCAAGATAATACTTGTTTATTTCTAGGAATTTCAGTGAACTCAACAGAATTCCAGAGAATTCTAGTGGATAACTAAGGATTTTAGTGAATTCAACTAAATTCCAGTTCATTCTGGTTCATTCCTATTCTACTTAATTCCAGAAAGGTTTATTTCATTCGATTAAATTTAAGCGAATTCTTGTTTATGCCACGGAATCAAGAGAATACTTGTTGGTTTCTAGGAATTTCAGATAATTCAACAAAATTCCAGAGAATTCTAGTGGATAACTAAGAATTTTAGTATATTCGACTAAACTCCAGTTGATTCTGGTTCATTCCTATTCTACTAAATGCCAGAAAGGTTTATTTCATCCGATTAAATTCAAGCGAATTCTTGTTTATGCCACGGAATTCAAGAGACTACTTGCTAATTTCTTGGGATATTAGTGAATCCAACAAAATTCCAGAGAATTCTAGTGTACAACTAAGGATTCCAGTAAATTCAACTACATTCCAGTTCATTCTGGTTCAATCCTATTCTACTAAATTCTAGAAAAGTTTATTTGATTCGATTAAATTCAAGTGAATTCTTGCTTATTCAATGGGATTCAAGAGAATACTTGCTGGTTTCTAGGCATTTCAGTTAATTCAACAAAATTCCAGAGAATTCTGGTGGATAACTAAGGATTTTAGTAAATTCAACTAAATTCCAGTTCATCTGGTTCATTCCTATTTCACTAAATTCAAGAAAAGTTTATTTGATTCGATTGAATTCAAGCGAATTCTTGTTTATGCCATGGAATTCAAGAGAATACTTGTTTATTTCTAGAGATTTCAGTAAATTCAACAAAATTCCAGAGTATTCTAATTGATTCATAGGAATTCCATTCAAATGGGTGTGAGGAAACTTGCATGAATTCAGGTTAAATTATCTTTTATTTGACAGTATTCCTGAGTATTATCGATTATTGGTTTTAATTCTCAATTTATACCACGGAATTAAAGAGAATTCTTGTTGATTGCTAGGTATTCCAGAGAATTCTAATTCATTCATAGGATTTCCAGTGAATATCAAGTAGATATAAGGAAATTCAAATTAATTCAAGTTGAATTCTCCTTTATTTCACGGAATTGAAGAGATTTCTCATCGATATTGCTAGAGATTCCAGAAAATTCTAGTTGATTCCTGGACTGCACTGAGTTCCTGCGAATTTATCTCAGTTATTATATAAATTCAACCGAGTTCTAATGAATTAAACTGAATTTTATCAATTTGCAGTGAATTCTCGTTTAATCAGTCGTATTTCTAGTGAATTCTTGTTGATTCATGGGATGTCCAGTCAATTAGAAATGCTCTCCAAATGCTTTTCTAGTGATTCAATTTTCTTATTTGAAAAAATTGATTCGTAATTTTATCATCCTAATTCATATGAGTCGAGCGTTTGACAACTCGTCTAATCGGGTGTACACCTACTTCATGTGAATTCAAATGACTTCACATATTTCAGGAAATTTCAAGAGACTTCATATGAATTTAAGTGATTTCAAGTGACCTCACGTGAATTCACGTCATTTCATGTGAATGCAACTGACTGCAGGAGTTTCTGAAAAATTCATTGAATTCAGGAGAATTCAAGTGACTTCTAGTGACTTCATGTGAATTCATATGACCTCATGCGAATTCAAATGACTTCAGATATTTCAGGAGACCTCAGGAAATTTCACTACAAGTGTACACCTGACTTCACGAGTCGTTAGCCCCTCGATATGAGTTTAAAAAACAGGTAGTCTCAAAGTCTATTTTTGAATTGTGAACTTTTTGGGTGTTCTTCTATAGTACACAAAAAATTTCCATGAGAAAATAGATTTTATTTCGATCTTTAAGAAAAAAAAGTTTAAGGTAAATTCCAACGAATTCAAGGTCAATGGAAATAAAAAATATTGACCAAATAAGTGTGCAATATGTGCTCAACAGTTTTAAACGAATACTCTAATCAATTTTGTTGGCAAAACCAGTGTAGGCTTGCGGACCCATCCGACATTACTTAGTCAGGAAACTGTGAAGTTTGATAGACACAGCAAATACATATATGTATGAATGTAGGTAGGTATCTCTAATAATATTCCGGTATTTCGCATAACAGTCTACAGGTCCACATTCAACATGTGTAAAACCGGCGCCACGTTTGTGCGATTGCATCGCACATGTAGCAACAGATCGGCGCAGCGCGGCGGTAACTTGCCAATTGTAATTGCCCACTCAGCCTATCTAATATCTATAGCCTTATATTTATCGACTCCAGCCTATTCCTGGCTAACCAAACGCGGTTACGCTTAACTGCATCTGCCCAACATAGTATGCAAATGCTCTTCCCACCATTCACATAGTTTTACACTTTTTGTCTCTCCTTTATCTCCATTAATATCACAAATATACTATAATACATTTCACTTTAGATACCATATTCCATCGCATTATTAGTAAGCGCTGAAAAAAATTATGATTACAGTGCCGTCCAGGAGTATGAGGACACCTACAAAACTAGTGATTAAAATTATGCACTCACTTCTCGCATGATATGTTCGGAACAAACTGAGATAGTTTGTAAGTTGATTTAGAACCAATCTGTTTAGATTATTCCATTTTTCAAAGTAGAAAAGGTAATAATCCAAACAATAACACATTTCGAAAAATTGTTGTACTATATGCATCAAAATTTTTTATTTCAATTTTTATAGAAGTAGATATCTTTGGTAAGTTGAGTTAATCATTAATACCTCAATCAAAAGAACCAACATGTTTCGAAACCAATTTAGACTTTCTCATCTGGGGTAATTTATAAAAAAACAACAGGTACAAATAATGAAAACATTATTAGATATTATTACCTGAAAGTAAAACAGAGATAATTAATAGCAATTGTTATTTTGATACATATTTCATTTCTTGATTGAAATTAATTTTCACATAGACAAAATTCTGACCAAAACATCAGTCAACTCTATCTTTTTTTTATTTCTCTCATGATACAAAATTTCAACATCATCCGAATTAAAGTCATGACCATGTGTGAGTCTATATGGTTTGTAAAGAATGAATCATATCTTGCTTTTCTATGAAAATGATTTCTGTGTTCCTCTTTTCTTGTTCTAAGTGACTTCCTCGTTTGCCGTGTATAAGCAGCATCACACTGTCTACACTTAAATTTGTTAGTTACACATTGTTTATCAAGTTTCTCATTTTTATCTTTACCCAATTTTACAATCATATTACTTTTGAATGAAACTCTGCATACCGTATGTAAGCCCAATTCTCCTAATATTGATTTCAAGATATAGTACTTGACATTCTTCCAAAATAAGATAAGACAACCGTATTGAATCTATTGTAATCTTGTAGATTGTTTTTGTTCTGATTATTGCTTTTACTCTAAATTTGAACCATTCTAATATGCATATGTTTGTCAATAAAAGCAATCGGATAATGGTTGAGAAAAAGTATCTGTTTACATAATTCAATATTCTTTTCATGGAATTTTGGATGAGATAATTTAAAAGCTCTATCAATCAAATTCTTTACAACTCCTATCTTATTTTGAATGAAATGATTAGAATTAAAATTTAGGGTCCTTCCTGAAAAAATTGTATTTCTGTGCCAATCAGTGATAATGTAATTTTCATCAGTTCTTATTAAAGTTAACTTAAGAAAATTTAATGTACCTTCCGTTTCAGTTTCAACAGTGAACTGTAATCTTGGATGTATAATATTAAAAGTATTAAGTAGGGTATTCTCATTTTGTGCATATAAAAAGAGTACAGAATTATCAACAAATCTCACATAAAAGTCCAACTCAAAATTAATTTGTTCAAAAACTTCATTTTCCAAAATTTCCATCACAATTTCAGCAATAATTGGGGACAAGACTGAACCTATCGGACTTCCAAATTTTTGTTTATAAAAGATATCATTGGATTTAGAATAAACGGGATTGAAAACATATTCTATAGCATCAGGAAAATGTTTTTCCGAAATCTTAGTATGAAGTTTGATCATATCCCATCTTTTTTCTATGGCAAGTTTAAGTACTTCATATGAATTGTTAGGAAACATAGCTTTTACGTCAAAAGAAACAAAAATGTGATTTATTGGTATTTTAACATTATTAATTAATTTTGGAAAAGCAGCAATATTTAAAATTGATTTTTCCGAAAGAATTACAAAATCTTTGATAATTTTGTTAAGTAGTTCTTATAATTTTCTAGTAGGTGAACTTATTGTCGAAATAATTGGTCGTTGAGGAAAAGCTACTTCATGAGCTTTAACCAGACCATAGGCTGAAGATAGATTAGTATGAATTTTGTCAATATTGCACATTTCAATATTTTTTCCCAAACATTTTAGAATCCATAATCTCTCTAGAATTTTAAATGTACCTTTTTGAAGCATTCTTGTAGGATCATTTGGAATAACTATAAAAGTATCTTTATCATTCAAGATATGCATCATTTTTTGATTATAAGCATGTTTTAATATTGCAAACGTAATACTCTTTTTATGAGCCTTAGTAATGAGTAATTTGGGATGACATTTTCAAAAAAAATTTTGTTCAAAAAAATCTCTCGTTCATTTCTTTTTCTAATAAGCTTCGTGGAACCCCATTATTCTAAAATTCGTTTGACAAACCCATAAGTTTTGCTCTGAATTCTTCTACTTTGTTATCTGGTCATTTTAATATATTAGCTCCAATGTCTTTAATGATTTCAAAGAATTGAATATACTTTTTTCCCTATATTTTTTACTAAAGCCCTCACCCAACCTTAAACTGTTGATTACTCTTTGTGGAATCTCTACTTTTGGAATATTTAAAAACCATGCTTCAGAATGGTCTTGAAGTAGAGTCAAGTGAATATTCAGAGTCAAGTTTTGTATATCACCTTGGATATTACGAATATTTTGAAATTTTTATTCATGTTTCTTATTATTTTGAAAGGCTTTTTCACTTAATTCAGTTTCTTTTACAAGGCATTCTTCGATGATGCAAAACGGTACCTGCTTATTCAATTTATGTAGAGTCTTTTTGAAGTTGTTATAAAAGATTGCCATGCATAGGGACATAATCTAAATGAGAACATTAGAAAGACTCTAGATGAATTGAATAAACTGGTACAGTTTTAAATCGTCAAAGAATACCTGGTAAAAGGAATTGAATTAGAAAAAAATGTCTTTAAATTATAAAAAAAAAAACATTAACTCAAATTTGAAAACATTTTTAATATCCAAGGTGATATACAAAAATCGACTCTGAATATTCACTTGACTCTATTTCAAGACCATTCTGACCCACGGTTTTTAAATATTTCGAAAGTAAAAATTTCACAAAAGGTAGTCAACATTTTAAGGTTGGGTGAGGACTTTAGCTATAAATATGGGGAAAAAAAGTATATTCAATTCCTTGAAATCATTAAAGACATTTGGAGCTGATATATAAAAATTACCAAGTAACAAAGTAGAAGAATTCAGAGCAAAATTTATTGGTTTGTCAAACGATTTTTTGGATAATGGGATTCCACGAAGCTTATTAGAAAAAAAATTAAACGAGGAATTTTTTTAAACAAAATTTTTCAAAAAATGTCATCCTGAATTACTGATTACGAATGCTGATAAAGAGAGTATTACGATTGCGATATTAAAAAATGTTTATAATAAAAAAATGATGCATATTTCAAATGATAAAGATAGTTTTACAGTTATTTCAAATGACCCTACAAGAATGCTTCAAAAAGGTACATTTAAAATTCTAGAGAGGTTACGGATTTAATACGTTTGGGAAAAAATTTTGAAAGGTACGATATTGATACAATTCATACTAATCTATCTTTACACAAAAAAATAGGGGTTCTTTGATGTTGCAGCTCTACTAAAAAACTGGTTCCTTTGGAATCTATCAAAATCAGGTGTTAATCAGAAGTGGTTCTTTTGGAAACCGTTGACAATGACCTTAGGCGTAAAGGCTCTTTCACACCTCATATTTCTGCAATTGCCACCGGGGTCAGAGTCCCGGGTTGTTTTCAGCGAAAAATGAATTCTTTCATAGAAAAATCACTGGGTCTCTTTCGAAACTCACAAATTCCATCATTTTGAGGTTATATTGTGTGTTTTTGGCAGGAAATTAACTTTTTTTCAGAAAAATCACCAAGTCCCTTCAAAGCCTCACAAGTTCCATTATTTTGAGGTTATGTTGGATTTTTTCTGGGGGAAATGGATTATTTTGTAGAAAAATTACTAAGTCCCTTTGAAACTATTAAATGACATCTTTGCTGGTTTTTTGAAAGACATCGTTTTTTTATTGACCCAAAGTATATGAAATTGTAAAGAAGATGTTTTTTGAGTTGGCATTAGGGTCTAGAATTTTTTCAAATATTCTATTATGTATATATATA
>JAUMHM010000031.1:67210498-67220898 GCA_032362435.1 Melikaiella ostensackeni
AATACCATAATACTTTCGAAAGTTATCGTGCCTACAGACTACAAACTACAGACAAACACCCTCGTAAAAACCCTTTTTTCTCACTCAGGGGGTCTCAAAGCGTGGAGATTTAAGTAAGACTGGCGATGTTAAATTTTGACTATCAAGATCATAATGATCTGTTCATTCGAATCATTTTAATCTACTTTCAGGGTTATGTGTCGGACTAAACATAATGGCCGCCAGTTTTTGGCGCGGATGTCATAAATTAAATATTTTATTTAATCGCGCGTAAATGACCACTATACTCAACAGGAGATATATTTTGTTATCAAGTTTTGTTATTTTTTAACTTTTTAAGTACACTGCACGATCAGAAATCATTAAAAGTTCGCATATGAGCTAAAGTACTCCAAGAACGTCGGCCATCTTGGCTTGATGCATGACCCCGAATCAGATTATTAAGAGCCAAAAAATTGATCATTCATTCTAGCCGATCAAAATGTTTTTGATTTCGGTATCATTTTTGTTACATATCAAAATGATATTGATTTCCGTATTATTTCGAACATTTTTTTAACTGTGTAGGATGAAAACGTAAAAAGAAGGAAAATCGGATTTTTTTCGATTCGATCGCAACTTGAGTCGATGTCGAAAATTCGACTCACGACTCACGCGCTGAGTTGAATCGAATTATTTTGCACATCACTAAAAATAATCCTTTCCGCCAAATTTGTTGCTAAAACCATTTCCTAACGTTTCAGGAGTGTTTCAAGGATATCGACAAGACGATAAATCGCTTCCACACCCCTGTTATCGAAGCACATCCATGGATTATGGCTGGTACGCACCTACTGTCCATACAGTCCCAACAAATTACTATCCTCGTAACAATTCCTTCAGTAGCGAGTTGAGTCGCGCAGGGATGTACCGCAATTGCTCCCTCAACACCGAATTGGACAAATCTGTCGTCTGAATACGTCAGCACTGGACAACTTCTCACATCGTGTGCAATTATTTTTTAGCAAGGCACATAGAAAACGAGAAAAAATGGGATTGAAGCATGTCGCACTAATTGCTGTAAGAAAAAATATGGCTGAAGTAATCTTGAAAAAATATTTGTAAATATACATGCTAGCTAGTCTATAAAACACCTAAGGGAAAATATATTTATATTTTCATCTATTTAATAAAGTGCAATAACACATTTTAAGAAACCCAATTCAATTTGGGGTCGTTCAAATATTACGTCACGCTTTTTTCAGACAAAGTCACCGTAGTGACATTTTTTTGGAAGTTGAAGTTTAAAATTGCAGATATTCTACGATGGCCCCCTGCTTGTTACCTTCATGTCTCAGTTTACACAAAATAAATGATTTTATTGTAATAAATCGTCCTTTGTGTAAAATAGTAACAATATCTCATCTAAACGTGCAGTTATTGAAAATAAAGGTAATTCCAGCAAATTTCAATGCGCATTGCGTAGTCTCTGCCTAAAAATGGTTATAAACAATGTGGGAAGTTGGTAAGATGATAGTCATGAGTTCAACTCCCCGTCGAGACGCTAACATTAATATCTTTTTTATTTTTAAATCTGTTTTACAGTTTTATAATACATATATATTCATTAAAAGATGCTCAAAAATGATGAAGAGACAATTATTATGGGTATTTTCAAAAATGAAAAATTTACAGTCAGGGAAACTGTGAGGGGCCCAAGAGGGCAACCATACGGGCAACCATGAGGGAAGCCCATGTTTGATCTTCATAGATTAGCATGTCGTTGCCATGAAGGCCCCCTACGGAGTCCCCTCCATTTTTCTACATGAGCAAGATCAAAATTAATCAAGTCTTTATGTTCAATTCTAAGCTTAAGGGAAATAGACCGGTGGTTACTTTAAATGAATTTTGAAAGAAAAATTAAAACTCAGTCACGAAAATGTACATAGTTTGGGTCTTAATTTTTCATTTAAAAATAATTACTAAAATTTTTGTGTTTATTCCTCTATTTTAGGAAAAAATTCGTCATTCTTACTCAATGCTCATTTTTAATAATTCATCTTATTCCATAAAAGATTCTTCGCAATCACAAAAATCCAAGTAATTATATCTAAATAAACAATTATCAATAAATCTACTTTTTCGATTTTATAAACAAATTAAAGATTGAAAAATAGCTGTACGTTGAGAACATTCTCAATATATCGAAAGAAAAATAGTGGGAAGCATGCAATTATTTCACCGGAACATTTTCAATCTTCCTGTCTTCTGAATAGAATTGCACAAAAATGGAGTAGCTAACAGCTTTCGAATAAAAACGTCTAAATAAACAAATTTAAGGTTAAAAAAAATTTCTTCTCAAATGTATAATACTTATTCTAAATTTGATAAAAACTTTTACCAGCAGACTCACGGTACCCCGATGGGCTCACCAATATCAGCTATCTTATCAGAAATGGTTATGCAAGACTTAGAATCTGAAATATTAAATAAATTCGATTTTGATATTCTATTATATAATCGTTATGTTGATTATTCTTTTTTTATTGTTCCTGTGAACAAAAAAGATTTGGTTATTTCACTTTTTAATGCTTATCACAATAGATTACAATTTACAGTTGGAAAGGAAGTTAATAATTCAATTAGTTTTTTGAATTTGGAATTAACAAAACATTAAAATTATATTATAAAACAAACTGGTTCCGCACATAGACTTACTCAGGAACATATTTAAATTATTTTTCAAATCATCCCATTCAGCACAAAATTGGAATATGGTAGTCAAAACTGTCGTCGACTCTGCTATTCATCTAACAGACACTTCGTTTCATTCAGATAATTTAAAATTAGTTAGAAAATTATTATTTTTGAATAACTAGCCCAGTGACTTTGTTGACAAACACATCAAGAAAAGATTGTTTTAATACAGAAAAAAAACAATAATACTAATGTTAATAATATAAAGAATTTAACTATTCAAGACATAAAACCTATGATTTCAATTCCTTATTTAGGCCGAAATTCACATAATATAAAAAGCTTTTAAATTAAACTAACAGTATCAAAACTTTTTTCAGAGCAGATACCATACATAATAAAATTGTGCCATTAGCTTATATTAGCCAAATGAAACGTTCGCTGCGAATCAAAGTCAAAGAACATAAAAACATAAGACCAAACGAAAAATATCATAAGGTTAAAAGCCTGGCATTTAACGAATGAGCAACAGAGTGACTCAAACTTTACAAAATGGGATGAAGTAGATATTATGCATTTTGAACTTAATGGATTTAAACGTACTTTTGTTGAAATTGTTTCCATTGAAGAATAAGGAAAAAACAGTATGAATTTGATTTCTGATCTGGATCATTTTAGTACTTCTCATAATAAAAGTGTTGAATGTAACTTATATAAATGAAAGATTTCTAAGTTCATCAATAATATTAATTTTTTTTAACTTAAAAAAAAATCAAGCTGACAAAAAAATATGTAAAATTAAAAAATAACTCTATAGAGCCTCGCTTTGTATACTTCTTACTCATGCATGCGCGCTATGATTATATTGTACTGATATTCTTAGCGTGTGTGTGTGAACTGAGTTTCCAAGATGAGGACAGGGCATTTGCTCCGTCTTCACACAAAATGTTTATTTTCAAAATTTCCAAATTTTAATACATATCACAGCGTAATCAATAGTTTCCATCGATAAAAAACTTTTACAGGTATCACATTGTCGTTCTATTTATAATTCTGGATTTCTATTTTATTGTTTTTCATGCAAACTAAAAGAACCTGTCGATTCTAACCTATAATTTTTGTATTTTAGTTTTACTCATAGATTTTCTGCTTTTTACTAAGGAACTCACACTTTAAAAACTAATGAAACTCACACACTAGGAACTAATGAAATTTATATAATAATAACATGTCATCTGTTTTCTGCGTTGTTGTATGGATTGAGTCTTGAGTAACAGAAGGGCGATATGAGGTATAGCCTTAAAGCATTATCTTTTTCATTATAAAATTCGAAATTTGTTTATAATTTTTTAAATCATGAATTTCAGTGATATTATGTGTTGTATTTTTCAAAAATATTTGTCGATAGTTTTGAAATTTATTCAAAATCGAGAAAAGTAACAAAATATATTATTACGTCTTCCACGTATAATTAAATGATAGCCCGCCAAAACTGTTTTCGGTCGATGACACTATGTGTCGCCACTTGTCTCATTTTATTTATTGTTTTGTCTGCGGATGTTTCCTTTTGACACGTGTCATAAGAAAGCACTACATTAAAGCAAACTAAGCAACGAACGTTTCTTACACTTTTCATTTGATATGAAATTGAAAAACAATGAAAGGTACGTAATTTTATGATTTTTCCGATAAACACATCTTAACCTAAATTTTTGTAAACAATATTCGTATAATTCGATAATTATTGTATCTTACATTGAAAGATAAGTAGCAAACTCAATTAATTTGGACTATGCGATGGAAGTATTTGCTGAACAAAAAGCAAGACGAGGATTTAAAGTTACATAATATGATCTTTCTGCATTCAATAGAGAATCGTTAACATTACGACGACATTACTTGTTTCATTGTACCACGAAAACCGGGGCCCCTGAAAGTTTTGCCGCCTGGGCCTTTTTTTTAAATCCGCCACTGCACAGACC
Organism: Melikaiella ostensackeni; assembly: GCA_032362435.1. Classification (NCBI taxonomy): domain Eukaryota; kingdom Metazoa; phylum Arthropoda; class Insecta; order Hymenoptera; family Cynipidae; genus Melikaiella; species Melikaiella ostensackeni. Next base: position 67,215,157 of record JAUMHM010000031.1, read on the forward strand.
TTTTAAAATTGAAGGTCAAACCACTGACAAGTGTAATTTCGTAATTGTGAATTCCTTTTCTTTTTTGTTACAGCTTCTTCGGCTTTAACGAATACATTCTCTTCGCGTGTCTCGCGCTTCGCACTCAATTAAAGTATGTCAATAACGCAAAATTTTCTATATTATGTTGAACTCTGTTATACTAAATGTATGTTATATTAATTTCTGTACTTCGGTCCGAGGCTTCTGCTATAGGCGAAAAATTTTGTCATCAAACATTATATTGTATCTTGTGTCGTTTTTCAATAAATAAAATTTGTAATGGAATTTTTCACAATTAAAACAAAAACTACTCGTCTTATTAAAAAATGGTCCATAACAAATTTACATGATCTTTTTTGGCTGAATAATTTTTGTCTTTTCATTTTTTTCTTATCTCGCATAGCTCGACCAGAAAGTAGAATGTATGGTTTATTATCAAATTTTTCACGAATCAAACAAAAAATATGCCTCTTATCAGGAAATAGTCATTAGAAGATATGAAGATCTTTTTGATATAGAACAGTTTCGTTTCTTAACATTTCTTCGTATCTGGCATAGTTTTGGTGAGAAACTGATTTCTATATTTTTAGTAACATTTTTTACTTTTAAAACGAAAATTACGCATCTTATCGAAAAATGGCTAGGAAGAAATTTTTAGACCATTTTTAGATAAATAATTTTGTTGTTGAGCATTCTAGTGTATCTTGCGTCGTTTTTTCGAAAATGTCCTTTTTTATTGTTGGTGTTATTTTTTATGATTAAGGCGAAAATTACGCATCTTATCAAAAAATAGTCACAAAGAAATTTTTAGACCTTTTTGGGTGAATAATATTATTATTAAGCATTTTATTCTATCTTCTGTCGTTTTTCAAAAAATTAAAATTTTTTATTTTTAGTTTTATTTTTCACGACTAAAATGAAAAGTATGTGTCTGATCAAAAAATAGTTGGCAAGAAATTTGTAGACCTTTTTTAGTTGAATAATTTTGTTGAGAAACATTTCATTGTATCTAGCGCAGTTTCTTCAAAAATTTAATTTTACAATTTTCAATGTTTTTTCCAAGATTAAAAAAAAAACTACGCGTCCTGTTAAGAACATAGTCGATAGCAAATTTGTAGATCTTTTCTTGCTGAGTAATTTTTTTTACTCTTTTTTTTCGTATCTTGCATAGTTTGACCGGAAAGTGGAATTTTTTATTTTTCAGTATGTTTTCGGTGGTTAAAAGCAGAACCGTTGGTTAAAAAATGTTGGTTAACGAACCTGACCTTTCTTTTTGGTCCTTCCAAGAGTTATCCAGTATGCAGACGACAACGACAACAATGATAGCCAGACAGACACCATTGTCAAACCTGTTTTTTTCGGATTCAGGGGGTCTCGAAACGTGGGGATTTCATGAAATCCACGAAAGTCGATTTTCACATAAAACTAATACCTTCTCATTATGATGAGAATGTAAAACTTATTTTTAGTTTATTAATTGTTCAAAGCAGAACAAAAAATACTATCTTTTTAGATACAGAAAATTGTTGTTTTTCGTATGGTATTCAAACTCTAATCGATGTTCTGTTGTTCTGAATTATTTAAAACATACGCAACGGCCACAGAACTGTCATTTTATTCAAAATTTACCGCCTATTCACGTTTGAGCATGCGCCATTGATTACACGTATGCGCTAAGAAAGCGCGGTAGTAAAATAACCTGAAATAATTGGAACGAACCTGAAGCAGGAGAACCGTAACAATGGGCAAGAAATCAGTTTCTGAAAGTGTGAAATGGCAAATTGATGGCCTTTTTAATGCTAAGAAAAGCAAAAACGAAAATTCAAAAACTCTTGGTGTATCGAGATCTTGTATTGGTGACAGAGTAGTTAGATTTACGATAAGAAATGTGAAGAAAAATCGTACTATTAAAGAAGGTAGTATTAAAAATTATCTTCAAAAAGAATTCAGTGTGTCAAACAAACTCATGATATATTTTTATATTCGCGATATGCATCCACACTCAAAACTTTGTTGTCAAATGTTGAAGATTTGTATCTTTAATTGACAAGTGACCATGTGGCAGGCTGGCAGCAAATTTCTATCATGGCGTCAGTCGATATGTGTCAATTCAAAATACGAGCATAGTTTAATTTTCAAATACTTGACGTTCTGCATATAAGGAAATCTTAGATTCATTACTGAACCTAGTTTTTTTTTTGCAAAAAGATTCTTGAGTATAAAATTTAACAAAATATGTATATTTATTTGAACATTTTAAGGGCGATTGAACCAGGCCATAACCTCAAAATTGAATTGCCTCATTTTGCTCCATAAATACTGGAATTTCATCTTTGTTAGATACTTAGGGTCTACTCCTGTTTTGAATCAAGCATGTATTCGGAGTGAGGAATCGGCTGATTTCAATACTTTTTGTGTGAAACGATTTTTTCGAATGTTCGGGTTGGAATCTAAAAAAAAAATCGTTTTAAACAAAGAGTATTAAAATTAGCCAATTTTTCACTCAGAATGCAGACTTGAATCAAAATAGGAGTAGGCCACAAGTATATAACAAAGATGTTATTCTATTATATATGGAGAAAAATGAGGCAATTCAATTTTGAGGTTAGGGCCTGGTTCCACCACACTTAAATTATTTTCTTAAATTTTAACATTCGAAAAACATCACAAGAATAATTTTCAGAATTATTTTAATTCAGTGAAAGCTACTGTAAAGTGAATAAATTACTTTTAATATTTTCTAAGGCCTTTTTAGAACATACGAAATTACAAGCAGAAGGGAACGAGTTCTTCGATACCAAAATATTGGAAAAAAAAATTAGTAAAAATAGAAAACTTTAATCTGTCTTATTTTACTACATAACTTTTTAAAACTTCTGTTACGTCGCGAAAAATTATTTTTAAAGAATTAATTTGGCATTCTTCTACAAAAAATAAATTTTATCTTGATGTTTCTGAACTCTCAAATATTGCAAGAATTTAGCAAATAAATGCAGCAAATTTGTTGATTGTTTTCTTAATGTATTAGGAATTTAAATATTACTTTCTAATCTAAGTGCAGTATATTTCAATTCAACATTCAACTGGGTAGATTTTCTTTACTTATGCAAAGCAAGAAATTGTTCACTAGAGCCTGATAGGGCCCCTACCAGTTTTTTCTAGACTATAAATTCTGGTCGAAACTCCATTAGATACAGATAGATTCGCCATATCTATACGAAGCATGAAATTTCTCACTGAAGCCTGACAGGGCACCCATCAGTTTTTCCTGAACTAGAAATTTTGATAGGGGCCCCGTCAGAACTTAACTTCAAATAAGGAAAGATGGGGAAATTTCTGTACGGGAATGAGCTTTTACAAATTAAAACTGAATGGAAATTACGACTTTTTCCTGAAGCGGAAGAAAAAGCACGAATATGCGAATAAATACAGTTAAATGAACAATTATGACCTCAAATATTTTTTTATTATTTACGCTTTGGTTCTTCTTCTAAAATTTTTTGCAATTATCAATGGGCCTTTTTTCAATTTCATAAATCAAGTTTAATTAATGGTAATTCACTATGAAAAAAATGGGACATGGCTGTTACCGGGCACTATTTAGATCCAACCATATTTAATATAATTATACATATTTTTAATCGGCTTATGGGAGAAATGTATGCCAATCAAGGTTAGAAAAAAGAAAAAATACCTATGATTCCAAAAAATTCAGTTTCGAGGGATTGAAGATAATGGGACACTATTGTTTATTTTAAATTACAAACGCATTTTCTCACATTTCAGTGTGTTCCAGCAAGCGAATTGAGAAATTAATTAACTTTTTTCTATTGGAACATTTCGTTGGATGTGTTAAGACTTGTATCACATGAAAACAAATTCCAATTAGAATTTTATTTGAGAAATATCATAATTAATTTTTCATTAATCTTGAACATTTTCTGTAATATGTCCACTAATTAAAATTCTTGATATTCTCCAAAATTGGCTAGTGCAACTATTTGAAATCGAAAATATGAACTTGGGACATACTATTCTCAAAAAAATTGTACCACTAAAGTAAATTACATCAAGCAAAATGCTCTTATGCTATAGTTTTAATTAGGAATTAGGAACTTACATCCGAATAAGTATTTTGAAAAATGCGATATGTATTTGAAAACTACAGTCTGCAATAAAAATTAAAGATGCAAAAACTTAAATTTTGTGAAAATGATTCATATAAGAGAATGTCGTGTCAGTGTTCAAGTGAAAGGAAAAGTTCAGATTAATAACTTTATCTTTCATCCTCTATCCTCTTTCCTCTTTCCTCTAATCTCTATCCTCTATCCTCTATCATCTATCCTAGTTTCTGTTTTACAAACAAAATTAATGCTGGAAATTCATATTTCATATTCATTTCCCTACTATTTATGCAGATGCAATTAAAAGGAAAATTACGCATTGGATGAATTATTGCCAGGAAAGACTTTAATCGTGTCAATTTGAAGGAAGTGTCACAAATTATTGATAACATCAATAATTCAGTAATACCATAAGGCAATACCAATAAAGAAGACACATATTGACTGAAATTTACCGACCAAAATTTTCTGAAATGGTTATAGTTCTATATAGAGAAGAATAAAACTCGTGACGGTTTTATAAGGGTGCCTGGCACCTGTGTTTCCGTGTAACGAGCTGCTACTTGCCCTAGTGAAGGGAAGAATGGACAGTAGTGATAATCCACCCCACAAGCTTACATCGAATGTAGGGGATGGAAAGGGTCTTTTTACCCCAGGGGTAACTTTGAAACGAGCCACCGGCTATAAGACTAAACAAGTTGAATCAGTAATACCTGCCATTGAAATTTCCACCAGCAAACACTCTATATCGCCTCTCTGAACATTAGAAGTTTAACTCCAGCTTCTCCTAAATTGCTAAACTGTAATTTCCCAAGTGAAAAGGAAAATCAGTTTTAGAATTTCATAAAACAGTTCGTTGCTTCAATGGGTCGCTATGATGAAAATGAAAATAATAATGAAATTTGAGAAGCAGCAATAAAGAACTTCGCCATTAATGCACGGAGAAAAATGAGATTGAAGAGTTGGTTATTCAGTGCCAGAATGGTGTAGTGATTACAAAATTTTAGGAATGGATGCAGAACATACCGGAAGGAATGTGAAACTACACATTAATCAGTAAAGAATTTGATCTCTTCTGCATGAAACCTTGACTTTTAATACTTTAAAGTAAGTATATAATATACCATTCATACGTTATATCTCCTACAATTTAAGTACGTAAACCTTTGCAAAAATGAAAGTAAAGTCTCTCTTCAAAAGTTTGTTTTCTTAAAAAAGAATAGAAAGCATAAATTACTAAATTTTCTAGCATCAATAATTGAAAACTATATATCGTGTCTCAGTTGTCGGAAGGACGACGTCTTAATCAAAGCACACTTTATAGTGTTCTATTGGGAACTCGGCTGAGTTTTGCAGCATTACAGTAACCATTCCTTGATGCATCGTATTCAGTATCACTCGGCCAGCACCGAACTTTATCTTGCCTTTCATGATGCCATGAGCGCGTTTAGTGTCACAAACTTTAGCATCCAGAATGTCCAGATTGCAGAGAAGAGCTGATTGCTGCGTTGGAAACCCGGGTTCAATTCTCGACAACTATGTTTTTTCATCTAACTCGACTTTTTCTGTTTCAGCACATAAGTGTTCATAATGTATA
>JAUMHM010000031.1:67225414-67241162 GCA_032362435.1 Melikaiella ostensackeni
GATTATAAAAAATGTTTCGAGGATTGAATCAAGCGCTGGCATAAGTGCGTTGCAGTCGATGGGGAGTACTTTGAAGGGGACAATATCGATTATGATAAATAAGCTTGTATTTTTGATTTTAAAAATAAAGTCCTAAAACTTTTTGATCAAGGTGGTATTTGAGCCCATTTCCAGTATTTAAGAAAATTACCCTTTTATATTTGGCCATGCCCTAACTCGGCAAAATCTATTTCTCAATTATATTTGACCCCATTTGCAGTATTTGGAAAAAAACCATTCATAGTTGGTCACACCATAACTTGGCGATGTATTTTTATATACTGATTACTAATATGGTCATAAAAATTCCATTTTTAGTCAAATTATTTTCAGCGCAATTGTAAAGTTATGTTATAATTATGTTTACAAAAAGAAAAATGAAAAATTGTATTAACCGCATTGTGTGTAAATGTAATTGTATGGACGGGAGAGATTCTTACAGTATCGTGATAAAATGTTTTCAAATAAATTCACTGAAAGGTATAAAATAAAATAAAATAAAATAAAAAAATAAAAAAGTCGAGTACGCCAGAAATTCTGAGGTAAAAAACAAGAATGCGCCATAAGGGCCCAAAATGGCCATTATTCAATTTAAAGAATTGAAAAATGTAATCTTATGACAAAATAAGTTGATATCCACTCAAGTTCCAGAATAACATTTTAGAAATAATAAAGAGGAAATCAAAGAAAATCAATCAGCGTATTCGACAATTTCACCTTTTTATGTAATAATGTTTCTAAAATTATAATTAAGAAAGAAAAAGAGAAAAATCAAATATTATAACAATATTATATGTTTTATAATAAATTATTTCTTCATATACATACATTTCGGAAATAAAATATGAAATGATGGATGGGGGAGGGGAATTACGTGTTGGTATGGTTTATTATTTTTACATAGGTACACAGATTATATACATAAACAGTAGGGCATATAAACATAACACTATTGTATACACTGATTGATTTTCTTCTTGTTATTTATAAAATTTTATTCTGGTACTTATGTAGATATTAGTTTATTTTATCATAGGATTACATTACTCAATTCCATAAATTGAATAATGGCTATTTCGGGTCCTTCATGCGCATTCTTGTTTTCTACCTTAGAGTTACTGGCGTATTCGACTTTTTAATTGAAAATTTTTTTTTTATGAATCCCAGTGGCCTTTCGTATGGGAGGAGAATCTCTCCAAGTATGGAAATTCTCTCCCCAAATCCAGCTCCAGTGAAATAAAATACATAAAATACAAAAGGTAACATAATAGTATATTATGCACCAAGGGGGAGAGGAGGGACTTTTCCGAGGATTACTGAAAAAATACATGAGTCGTGAAAATTCCCTCCCCCTTGGTGCATACGATATTTTTCTATAACAAATGCATGATTTCAGACGTTGTTTGTGAGGCAAGCATGATTTCTGCTCATATAGAGGAATTTTGGAAACTTTTTTTTTATTTTCATATCAATTTAGAAAATTTTTAAGATTTTTTCAATTTTCGGTATTTTTACCTGTAATTTATGCTAGCTTACGATAAAGTACCGGAAAATGCCACCATCTGCAACAATAATTTTCCCAAAAATGCGTGCTCACAGATGTACATATAATGCTTTATTATTTGCATATGACGTCTCTTTTTACTCCCTAGGGAGTTTTTTTTCTTTTTTTTAGAGGAGGTGAGAATGTTCTTTACGCACTGAGTGTGGGGCTTGCCAGGATAGTTGGAATCCCAGCAGTACCCCAAAAGAGAAGTACCGCTGACATTCCCCCTACCAAAGCCGTACCCACTAAACTCACCTCCCCTGCCTGCCAACCGATGTACCCTGAACCGCTTATCGTATTACTTCAGGTACATCGGCGTACCTCGGCGTCCAACTTTCCAGCCTGCTTGGCTCAGCGCGCGCTTCCTTTCGGCTTCCTCGTGGGTGCTGCTTCCCGGAACGCTGCGCATCTCGAAGTCCACGGTGGATGATCGGTCCGGGGCTTTCCATCTCTGACGGCGCAGAGGTAACAGAATGGAGGGCTGGGGCACTCCGCACTTCTGTGTCCCTCCTTGCCGCATCTCCAGCAATTCGAGGTCCTATCGGGACCCACGCATTAAGCTGCTATTTGCCCATAGCCGTGACGCCGGTAGCATTTTGTGACCTCCATCTTCTTCCGCATTCTGCAGGACACCCATCCAACCTTTAGGTGTCCTGAGCGAACCAGTCGGGCAGCTAGTTCTTCCGTCAGCTCGATGTACGCCTTCAGGTTTCCCCTGAAGGACCTCTTCATCAGGCTGACTCAAGCTTCGCCCGTCATCTCGTCGCCAAAGTGTCTTCTTAGTGCATCCTTAACTTCTTCTTCCTCCGTAGTTATGTCAAGGTCTAGGATCTCAACCTCGACCCTCGGCACAAGCTCTCGCACATTTCCACCATTCCCAACGGCCTCCCTAATAGCCGAAGTGAGTTTACCCCTACCCCCTGCTTGACTACCAACTTCAATTAGTAAATTCCTCCCTGGTCTGCCGTTCACCCTAAATTTTGACGCCGAGGGTGTCCGGCTTCACCTCGCTCTTGATCGTCTTAAGGACGTTCGCGTAACTAGAGCCTTCGGCCGGTTTGATTAGGACCGCCTCGGGCCGAGCACGCCTCTGCAGTACCTTCTGCTTTCTTCTTCGTTTCCTTAATCCTTTCGGATAGCGTGACGCCCATATCATGTTGAAAACACCTAAACTTTGATCTCATCCACTCTCCTTCATGTTTGAGCTGAGACAGCTGGAACTTCGCTTTCTTTATGCCCTCCTTGATCGGAAGGAACATATTTTTATGAGACTTGCAGTATGTCTCCATGTCCTCGAGCACCTTCGTCAATCGGTCCATCGACTGGTTGTGCTCGCCGTAGGTCCTTATGAACACTTGCATGTCCACTTTTGCCTCCAATCTGGTATCCTTCGTCAAGCTGGGGAAATATACGGTCCACCCTCGTAGAGCCCCGCATGCGGAGGTAAGGTAAGGTAAGGCTACATACTCTAGGAGACGACCTGGTATCCTAGAGACATCGTTTGGAACACCACTCCCTGGTGCCACTCAGTCTTCGGCACGGTTGTTCACGCCTTGACTTGGGTTTTGATTTTTTCTTCGGGACCATCCCTGGACCATTGTCCGCGACTGCTTATAGAGTTTTGTAACCGTGTTCAGCAGAAACCCTCGGTACAGGGCCCCTCTATCCGCAACCCGAGGACGCGCCCGGTAGCCTGGTCAAGGGAGCCCGGAGTCCCTAGGGAGTACATAGTAGAACTTTAGCACCGATCTACAGGCATCGAAAAGGGCTGAAATCATACATGCGTTAAAAAAGTATATTTTTATCTCTGGTATTTCTTATCCAGTTCATACTTGTGGAATATAGATAATATTCATTTTATATTATTGCTTTAGTATAAGAGAGTAAATTTAATCTTTTGTAAGTAAAATATAGTCGATTTGTTTAATTCGAGTTCTCTCTAATGGAACAATTTTTTTAAACATCTATTAAAATCAGAAGTAATGATATATTACTTGGCAAGCAATTATTGATCGCGTGCTTTGTATCAAGATAGTGATAACGATTATGGGCTGCATGATTCGTTTACATATCAAGGCTTTTAACTCCACTGAACCAGTTTTGTCACTCACTTTTACAACATTTTCTAATCACTAATTACTAGTTACTAAATTACTAATTTCAAAATATAATCAATTATTATACATACATTTAAGTGCCGTTTCCGCTGCTTCATTTTTTAATAAGTATATATATTCTATACTATGAGTGCTATAAGTATTCTATATAATTATAATGATTTCGTGGACTAAATTTTCACGGAACAAATCGATTCCTTCATTTCCGGATTCTGCGGAAAGAATTGCATAAAACACTTCCAATGAATTTTTTTTCATCATGGTGGAAAGTAATTGTAAATTGAAGTTTTTTATTTTCAAAGTTTCTCTGATACTGAACAAAAATAAAAAGTTTTATTTTAAGAAAAAGAATCCCGTCTAAAGTCAAGTGGACCCTTTTTAAGGACAATAATAGGTTTAAATTCAACTCTGAGCCAGAAAATAAGCTTAAATCTAACTTAAGGCAAATAAAAGTATTAAATCTAACTTTGAGCCAAAAAATAGGCTCAATTGAGGTTGCACTTTGATTAAGCTGTATAAAAAGTCAGATATTTTTCTGCGTGATTCTAGCAAGTAAGGCTCATGAGTATTTATTTACATGAAATCTAGACGTATTAATTTTTTTCCAGTTTTAAGGTTGAGTTTTGATTTAAACTTAATAAACACCAACTGACGCAGCCAAGCGATTAATTTTTATGCCTAGGAACTAGAATAAACATTAAATAACCATTTGGAATGAAGACTCACGAGCGATACTTGATAGAATCAATTCGAAAAAAAGTCTTATGTTAAAGCTTAAATTAAGCACACCTTAAATAAAAACTAATTTTTTATTCAAACTTAGATTTAAGCCTGTTTTTGATCTTAAAACAAGATCCTTTTGACTTAAAACATGATCCTCTTTCTCAAAATAAAACTTTATTCTTCTGTTCAGCATCAGAGGAGCTTTGAAAAGAAAAATCTCTTAATTATCACTACTTTCCACCCTGATAAAAAAAGTTTATTTGTCAGTTTCTTATGCATTTTTTCCCGCAGAATGCGAAAATGAGAAAAACTTTTGTTTCGTGAAAATTTAGTTAATAATATGCGGCTAATTGTAAGGATTTAATCGGTCATGGGCCGCCTCTTTATTCGCCATTGCCCTTTGCGTAGAACAATCTTAACTCTACACAAGGCGATTTGTACATTTTTATTGTTTCAATTGTGAAAACACAAATAAATTCTACAGGAAACAATCCTTTTTCAGTTGTTTTACATTGTTTTATGTAGAGTTTTGTTGTATAGAATTTATTTGTGTAGAATTTTTTAAACTTAAATGAAATTCTAAACCGGCATTTCAATAAATTGAAAGATGGGACAGAATTTCAAGTTTTTTTTTTGTATGTATCAATATTGTAGTTCTTGGGTTTTTATGGAATTTTATGGTAATTCATATGAGGCTGCAGCAGGAATCATATTTGATGAGAATCCTATGAACTCCTGGGTAATTCATTGGTTTTCACCTGGTTTTAAGAAATTCTATAGAATATACGAATCCAGGTTTTAAAGGTTGTTCACCGTTCGTTTATTTGTATATAATACAATTTTAACAAAAATTCAATAAAATATCAACACAAAATCAGCAACTTTATATGGAATTTCCGACCTGGTAAATAAGAAAAAAATGCGAAGAAATAAAAATACGAAAGTGAAATTGTAAAGGGTCGTAAAAAAATACTTAATGCCTTTATAGGACATGGGAGGTCAATAAAAATACTAATCTGTGTTACGTGGGTGAGGGGGCGGGGTGCTTTTACAGTTTTCTCCATAACGCTGTAGAGATATCTATTTTCATATAAACACCTTTTTTATATATAAGCAATCTCACCAAAGACATCTACGATGCGAAAAATTCCGCCAAATGAAAAGTTTTCAGCACAATCAACATATTTTGTGGTCGACTAAACTGCTATAAAATCGAATTTTGGACATAAAAAAATAAATTAAAAATTTTCTGAAAAGTGGCAGTGGAGTTTTATTTCGTCAATTTATTCTCCATTTTTTAGACGAATTTGTTTAAAATTGTAGGCTATAGGTCGACTGAACTGCTAGAAAATCTAATTTTGGGCATAAAAAGGGAATTATCTCTAGAAATACTTAATAAATCAAAATTTCCTGAGAAATGGCAGTGAAGCTTCATCTCGACAAATAATTTTTAAATTTATAGATGAATCTGTTTAAAATTGTAGTCTATAGGTCGATAAACTAAAAGAAAATCTAGTTTAGGAAATAAGAATTGAAATACCTCTAATAATAATTAATGAATCAAGATTTTCAACAACAATAAATGGCACTGAAGCTTCATCTAAACAAGTAATTTTGAAATTTTTAGACGAATTGGTTAAAGATTGTAGGCTACAGGTCGACTGAACTGCTAAAAATGATTCATTTTTCATGTTTTCTGAATCTAGTGTCTAAATTAAAATTCCAAAAATTAAGTTTGTGTGTGCATAGAAGTTATTTTTTAGCAATATTCCATTAATTCTAAAAAGTTTTATGTAAATCGATGATGAATTGGCTGAGATATCCAGAAAAGGGGCTAAGTACATAAATAGTACGAGAAAAGTTATTTGCGGCTTTTACTTGGCGGCAATTCACTACCGCGAATCTTGATTAGGAAATTGATTATTTAAAAAAGGATAATCGATCAAAAATTGAAAATAATAACATCGTTATTAATCAAAAATCGAAAACAGGTATTTTTTTTAACAGTCCTCAAGAAAATCTATGATATTACAATTGAAACTAGTTGTGAATTCGATCTCGGATGTTTCCACTTTGTTCGTATTTATAATTGTATGGCGCCAGGAGCACCATTTGTGCTCATTTTATGAGTACTTTGCCTCCTCATTAGGATTAATTAGCAAATATATTTGCTTCCTCATGGAGGAAGTAAAAATATAAAAATACAAGCAGGTCAATCAATTCGTCTCCAATCAAGAAGTATTTTCTGTTCTTGCAACAACTTTAAATTATGTCAATGAAAAAACTTTTACTATAAATACCCCATTTTCAAAACAGAATAAAAGTTATATAAAAAATGTTTTGTATGGTTTTAGAAATCCTTTGGTCACTTTTAACATATCAGTGGTGAAAATAAGCCCACCAAATTTCATCAATTTATCTGCAACCCTCTTCAAGTTATCGTGTTTACAAAAAAGTGTGATATCCACACACACATCCGGACAATTGCTTAGAACATTGTATTGGACATTTTTAAATTAAGGAACGTTTAATTAAGCGAATTCAAACTTTTTCGAAATTACTACCATCACAAAGCTTTCTCCATGAGAAAGCAAAATGGGAGCAAACTGAAAATAGGTAAATGAAAAGTAAAAATTGAGAAGTGAAAATTGGAAACTGAATTCATCAACTCCATCAAATCGATCTCCACATCATTTCCCCTCCATTTTCTTATTTCCTTAAGTTCTCCTTTCCATTAAAGACAAATAAAAAAAAGTCCTCTTTCTCGAAGCTGTGGATAACAGTTGCTCCCGCCGGCGAATTGGAATCAGAACCGACATCTGGTCTCGATTCGATTTTTCCAGGAGGGTAGTTAACCGACTGAATGGGGCACGGCACTGTCGATATGTATGTACGCCGTTATCTCAACACTCCCTCTCATAGCTGCATACTCCATACATTCTCAAAAAGCCGCGTGTCCGCTGATGGTTTGATCCTCCTGGAAGGGATGAAAATTGTAGGCAGCGCAGGCGTGTCCCTATCGACCCACCCGGAGGCCCTGGACGGCAGCACCCTCGCGATTCTCAGCCAAGCTTTCACTGTTTCACTGGCGAACTAGTGGGTAGTACACACACACGTCATAGGTAAGTCGAAGCGTGCGGATCTCCAGTACTCGACATACATATACACAAAAAACATATATATTATTTGCAACTGTATATACGTCTATAGAGGATACATAATCAATATTTAACACGGAAACGACCTTTAGACCGCGTCCAGGTCACCCTAAGATTTACAAACCTGTGGCACTGGCTGTTCTAAAACAAGTGGAATGCCCTAGTCCTCGGGACCGACGTTCATCGACCTCCGCAATATGGACACGCTGATGTCTTGTTCTCCGTGTGTTTTCTAGGGTTGAATGCGCAAGACAGACACGTGACCGTCGGCACCTTCTCCGACGAACCCCTATAACTCAACCCCCGGTGACAGTGACTTGAGTTATTACCTCAGTTTTGATACGAAAAACGACGCCGGACGCCGGTTCCGCGGTGTGTTTAGTCCGATTCGGAGGTGATCGCCGCTGTGGCTAGAGAAGAGTTGGGAGGTAAGAAACGGATGTAAGGGATTATTTTGGGAGTGATGATTTGTGGGGTATTGATATTCGACCCAATACTGGCCCAATTTTGACCCAGAGGATAGAAAAACTAGAGATTTGATTTTAAAGGGTATACCATAAAGTTGATTATTCTCATCATTTTCATCAAGTTTGTAGATTTGAATTTAAGGGAAGCAACACATTTGTTCTACTCATTTATTTGTTCAACTGCTGAAGTTATTGAAGTTGTTTGAAAAAAATTTTAATAGACTTTAGTGACTCCATAAGACCTAAGTGACTTCAATGACCTCATTAGATTTCAATCACTTCGCTGACTTCAGCAAATTTCATTATCCTCATTAGAATTCATTAAATTTAGTAGATATCAGTGATTTCACTAGACTTCAATGGCTTCAGGAGACTTCAGTGACTCCACTGACTTCAATAGACTCCACTGATTTTAATGACTTTGGTGATTCCATAAGGCTTAAGTGACATTATTGACCTCTTTAGATTTCATTGACTACACTAACTTCTATAAACTTCATTATGCTCATTGAAATTCATTCACTCCAGTAGACGTCAGTGATTCGATTAGAATTCAATGACTTCAGGAGACTTCATTAACTCCATTAACTTCAGTAGACTCCAGAGATTTAAATAGACTTAAGTGGCTTCACTGACATCATTAGACTTTATTGACTACACTAACTTCAGTAAATTTCATTGTCCTAATTAGAATTTCTTGACTTCAATAAACTTCAGTGATTTCAGTAGACTTCAATAAACTGAGGAGACTTCAGTGACGCTATTTAATTCAATAGACTTCAGAGATTTGATTAGACTTAAATGACTTCAATGAACTGACTAGATTTCATTCACTTCGCTGACTTCAGCAAACTTCATTATTCTTATCAGAATTCATTGAATTTAGTAGACATCAGTAATTTCAGTAGACTTCAATGACTTCAGTAGATTCTAGTGATTTAATTAGACTTCAGTGACTCCATAAGACTGAAGCAACTTCATTGACCTCATTAGATTTCATTCACTCCTCTAACTTCAGTGAACTTCATTATCCTCATCAGAATTCATTGAATTCAGTAGACATTAATGATTTCAGTAGACTTCAATGACTTTAGGAGATTTCAGTGACTTCATTGACTTCAGTAGACTCTAGCGATTTTAATGAATTCAATGACATCATAAGACTTAAGTGACATCATTGACCTCATTAGATTTCATTGACTACACTAACTTCAATGAGCTTCATTATTCTCATTAGAATTCATTGACTTTAGTAGACGTCAGTGATTTCAGTAGACTTCAATGACTTCAGGAGACTTTATTGACTCCATTGACTTAGGTAAACTCCAGTGATTTTAATGACTTTGTGACCCTATAAGACTTGAGTGACGTCATTGACCTTATTAGATTTCATTGACTACGATAACTTCAGTAAACTTCGTTATCCTCATCAGAATTCATTGAATTCAGCAGACATTAGTGATTTCAGTGTCATTTCAAATGAAAAGAAATATTCTTGACTTGGGGCATCTTAATAATCAGAATAAAAGCTTCTCGAATTCTTAAGCACAATTTTTCATTCAATAGCAATTATTAAAAACTGTTGTTAAATTACAAAATTTTATATTTCAATGTGGAATAATAGTCTTGAAACTATAATTCTTTTCCATGAATAATAACGTTTCAATTGGATTCAAAATTGGATTTAGTGAGATTGCAAAAATAATTAAATATATTATATGATGACCATTTTTCACTTATCGGTGTCATTTTTAATGTAGATTTAAGATTTCCATACAATCTTAACGATCTAGATTACAATTTTTTTTACAATTCCAATTTTAATTACACAATTTTGATGATCTATGGGGAAAATTATATAATTTAAACCAGGCGCCGGTTTTGCGGTGTGTATAGTCCAATCCGGAAGTGATCGTCTCTGTGGCTAGAGAAGAGTTGGGAGGTGAGATCAGGATGTGTGGGATATATTTTGGGAGTGATGATTTTTGAGGGTATTGATATTAGACCCAATACTAGTCCAATTCTGACCCAAAGAATAGAGAAGCTAGAAATTGAAATTTGAAGAGTATATCAGGCAGATGATTATTTTCATGAAGTGTGTGGATTTGAATTCAAGGAAGGCAATATATTTATTAACAAGGCTTTAACAACTCATTAAATCAGGCGTAAAGTTGCAGTGAAGTTTCCTGAAAACTGCTGAAGTTATTGAAGAGATTGAAGTTATTGAAGTTGTTTGAAAGAAACGATTTCTAAAATATGTTTTACGTAACTTTATTGACTTCATTAACTTTAGTAGACTTCATAATCTTTAATATATTTCCTTCACTTCAATAAACGTCAGTGATTTTAGTAGACTTCAATGACTTTAGGAGACTTCAGTGACTTCATTAACTTTATTAGAATTCATTGTATTCAGTAGACTTCATTGACTTCAGTAGATAATGATTTTAGTAGATTTCAATGACTTCAGGAGACTCAAGAGACTCTGTAAGACTTAAGTGACTTCATTGACTCCATTGAATTCCTTAACTTCAGTAGACTTTCTTATCTTCATTGAGATACATTGACTTCAGCAGACGTCAGTGATTTTACTCGACTTTAATGGCTTCAGGAGACTTTAGTAGACTCCAGTTCAAAAATTCTTATAAATCCAAACACGTATTAAAAATGATTTTTTATTAAAATAAATATAAATAATAATATTAATATTTTTTGATCAACCAATGATGACATATTTGCTCACTACTATTATTCTTTATTATTATGGATTATTAATTATTATATACTATCATTTTTTAGAAGTAGTTAGCAATTATTATAATAATTTTCAAATTGAAGCCATATAAAGTTACTGAAATCTACTAGAAGCACTGAATTAAACTGTCAATTCCTGGTATATTATTCAATGTATAATTAATTCCTGTTACGAGATCAGACACCTCCTGAACAAAATTCTATCATTGTTATTTCACTTCCATGTTCGAACTATAGGGAGGGATGTTTCTCATGCAATATTGATGATCATTTATAACTCAGAAAGTGTAGTCACCGTTTTATTTTTGTTGATTATTTATCAAATTATACTTTTTTTGTGGTAGAAGTCACGTAATTTTCCTAGGAGAGCATTTTTACCATCGTCAAGTGTGATACGTTTGATGTCAATTCATTAACTTCATAAGACTGCTGAGACTTCATTGAATGCAATAGACTTACTGCTGAGACCATTAAATGCAATAGAATTCATTATATTTAGTAGAATTTATTGACATCAATAGGCTTCAGTGATCTTATTAGACTGCAATGACTTCAGGAGACTTCAGTGACTCCATATGACTTCAGAGACTTGATTGTCTTCATTAACTTCATTAGACTAAATTAACTCCAGTAGACTTCGCTTATTTAAGTAGACTTCACTAACTTCATCAGAGTCCATTGACTTCAGTAACTTCAGTGAATTTAGTAGACTTCAGAAGACTTCCGTGTCTCCTTGACACTTAAGTAAATCTATTGACTTCAGCAGACTTCTGTGACTTCATTAACTTCAGCAGACTTCATTGTATTCAGTCGAGTTCATTGACTTCTGTAGATAGTGATTTTCGTAACCTTCGATGACTTCAGGAGACTTCAGTGACTCCATAAGAATTAAAAGACTTCACTGACTTCAGAAGACTTTAGTGATTCCATTAAATTCATTAGACTGCATTGTAATCAGTGGAGTTCATTAACTTCTGTAGATAGTGATTTTTGTAGACTTCGATGACTTGAGGAGACTTCAGTGACTCAAATGATTTCATTGACTTCAGAGGACATCAGTGATTTCATTAACTTCAGTAGACTTCATTGTATTCAGTACAGATCATTGAATTCAGTAGGTAGTGATATTTGTAGTCTTCATCGACTTCAGCAGACTTCAGTGATTTCATTAACTTCAGTAGACTTCATTGTATACAGTAGAGTTCATTGACTTCTGCAGATAGTGATTTTGGTACACTTCGATGACTTCAGGAGACTACAGTAACTCTATGAGAGTTAAGTGACTTTATTGACTGCAGCAGACATCAGTGATTTTATTAACTTCAGTAGACTTCAATGTATTCAGCAGAGTTCATTGACTTCTGTAGATAGTGATTTTGGTATACTTCGATGGCTTCAGGAGACTACAGTGACTTCATAAGAGTTAAGTGACTTTATTGACTGCAGCAGACATCAGTGATTTTATTTACTTCGGTAGATTTCAATGTATTCAGTAGAGTTCATTGACTTCAGTAGATATTGATTTTCGTAGATTTCAGTGACTTCAGGAAAGTTCAGTGATTCCATAAGAGTTAAGTAACTTCATTGACTTCAGCAGACTCCAGTCATTCTATTAACTTCAGTAGACACCATTGTATTCAGTAGAGTTCATTGACTGTGTAGATAGTGGTTTTCGTGGACTTCGATGACTTCAGGAGACTTCAGTGACACAATAACAGTTGAGTGACTTTATTGACTTTAGCAGACTTCAGTCATTTCATTGGCTTCAGTAGACTTCATTGTATTCAGCAGAATTTTTTGACTTCAGTAGATATTGATTTTCGTATATTTCGATGACTTCAGCAGACTTCATTGACTTCAATTAATTCAGTATACTTCATTATGTTCAGTAGAGATCATTGAATTCATTAGGTAGTGATATTTGTAGACTCCATTGACTCCAGCAGGCTTCAGTCATTTCATTGACTTAGTACACGTCATTGTATTCAGTGGAGTTCATTGACTTCTTCAGACAGTGATTTTCGGAGACTTCGATGACTTCAGCAGACTTCAGTGACTTCGTTAAATTCAGTAGATTTCATTGTATACAGTACAGTTCATTGACTTCAGTAGATAATGATTTTCGTAGACTTCAATGACTTCAGGAGGTTTCAGTGACTCCAAAAGAGTTAAGTGACTTTATTGACTTCATCAGACTTCAGTAATTTCATTAACTTCAGTAGAATTCATTGTATTCAGTAGAGTTCACTGACTTTCTAGATAGTCATTTCCGTAAACTTAGATGTCTTCAGGAGACTACAGTGGCTCCATAAAAGTTAAGTGACTTCAGTGACTTTAGTAGACTTCAGTGATTTCAATAACTTCAGTAGAGTTCATTGACGAAAGTAGGTAGTGATTTTCGTAGACCTCAATGACTTCAGGAGACTTCAATGACTCCATAGGAATTAAGTAACTTCATTGACTTCAGCAGACTTCAGTGACTTCATTAACTTCGGTAGACTTCAGTGACTCCAAAAGAGTTAAGTGACTTCACTGACTTCAGCAGACTTCAGTAACTTCAGTAAATTCAATGATTTCAGTAGACTTCAGAAGACCTCAGTGACTCCATAATATTTAAGTGACGGCATGAACTTGACTAGACTTCAGTTTGAAAGTTGTTATCAGTCTGAAAATTTATTAAAAATGATTTTTTACTTAACTAAATATAAATAATGACTTGAATATTTGTTGATCAACTAATGAATAAAATTTTACGCATTATTATTATCGTTTACTATTATTAATTATTATATACTGTCCTTATTTCTAAGTAGTTAGCAATAATTATAATCATTATTAAACTAAAGCATTTTGATGTCACTGAAATCTACGGGAGTGACTGAATTAAGTTGTCAACTCCTTGTTTATTATTTAACTTATAATTAATTTCTGTCGCGAGATCTCTGACACATCCTAAACAAAATTCAATCATGGTTATTTCTCTTCCATATTCCAACTATATAGGGATGGAAGTTTCACGTCCCCCATCGATAATCAATTATTAATTAAAAAGTTTTGCCACCATTATTTTTCTCTTTTCCATTTATTAACTTCCGTTTTTAATAGCAAAAATACTTTCACTCTTACTCTAATAATTTTTAGAAGCTTCTGAAAAGTTTTTGTTGTCTAATATTTAGTATTGGAGCCCGAATATATTTGACTCCTGATGAAGGAAGTATTGCATCTAAATATATCTATAAAAACAACTTTAAATTTTACTTTTGTGTCTTAAAAAGATGACCTTTTCACATTTAACAGTGATTTAACAATATTTTTTGTTTTGAAATAATAACATTTTTATTGGTGTCATTTCAAACGAAAAAAATTCTCAATTTAGGGCATCTTAATAATCATAATAAAAGCTTCTCGAATTTCTAAACCCTGTTTCTCATTCAAGGACAATGAGTAAAATGAGTTAATAAATTATAAAATTCTATATTTATGTTGAATAAGAGATTAAGAGTGTCGAAATAAGAATTCAGTTTCCTAAATAATAATTTTCTAATTCGATTCGCTCTTCAGAGAAGATTGCATGTCAAATATATATTAAAGACGAAAAAATTAAGAGCGTTTTTATGATAAATTTCAATTTATCATAGTTGAAATGCTTTGATAATATGTTCGTTATTAATAAGCTACCTGTCATAATCATTATATCAGTTATACCTTTCACCAATGTGTGTGTTTTAATTTTAAAAATAGTGAAATACACATTTTTTACACAAATGAAACGATACCTTCTAAATGAGTCGAAGACAAAGTATCTTAATTTAGTAATATTTCAAAAATAATGAATATCTATTAATAAATAATTATTAATAACTAATGTCCACTTATCCATGTCATTCTTGATATAGATTTTTATACAATTGTTGTAATCTATTGGAAAAATTATAGGAATTAACCAAATTAAACTATAAAAAGTTTGAAAAGCAATCCAAGAATATTACAAAATATTTATTAAATTTCGAAAACTGTTAATAACGCTCTATAAAAGTGAAGTGTATTATTTGTGCAATATTTCTACAGGATACGTACTTTATTTATCTTGTGCTATTTTAATACAGAATTTCAATATTTCTTCTTAATTTTGCCAACAAAAATTCTGTTTGATGGAATTTAATTTCAAAATTCATTTCTCCGGACATTTTGTCAATTTTAGGGGAAGCCCCATGATAATTTTCGAAGAATTTCCAGCATGTGTCTAGGGAATACCTCCCTCTGCAAACCCCACACAAATTCTATAGAAACTGCCTATGAAATCTCTGGAACTTTAATGGAATTCACTGCATGGAAATTCCACAGAAATTTGATACAATTTTCATTTTATTTCGCTATAACTTTCTGACAATTTGATTCGATACAAATGTTTATTGAATATAATTCCTATGAACAATTTTTATATCTCTGCATTTAAGCCATAATTGAGCCAATATTGGGACCAATTCAACCCCAGTGAAGCTTCACTCAAGGGCGTTGGAACCAGGTCCTAACCTCAAAATTAAATTGCCTTATTTTACTTCAAAAGCACTAGAATTACATATTTGTTAGATTACTCAGGGTCTACTCCTGTTTTGAATCAAGCCTCTATTTGTAGTGAAAAATTGGCTAATTTCAATACTTTTTGTGCAACACGATTTCGAATACTCGGGGTTGGAATATAAAAAAATCGTTTTACACAAAAGGTATTAAAATTAGCCAATTTTGCACTCCGGATACTGACTTCATTCAAAACAGGAGTAGACCCTTAGTATCTAACAAAGATGGAATTTTAGTATTCAAGGAGTAAAATGAGGCAATTCAATTTGAGATTAGGGACTGGTTCCAACGCCTTTAAGATTTACTCCTTGGATTTCGCAAAAAGGCTCGGGATTCTTCCGGTTTGAAGATGCTTTCTCATCTTAG